>OZ014411.1:27454248-27766786 GCA_963965975.1 Xestospongia bergquistia
TATGTCCATTATATATTATTTGCTGTTTATCATCAGAAGTTAACTTGACTAATTCTTTTGAGGCTTAATTGCTGACCCCATATCATGCAGTGTGACCATGAGCATGTGGTACACTGAAAAATGTTTATATGGCACAATGGCACTAGGTGTAGCTTATATTTGCATAGGAGAGAATATTTTGTACCGACAGTATAGCTTTAAAATCACTTGACAGTGAGGCATCCAATACTTAGCATTTTATCTTTATGTCTATATCTTACTTTGACTCATATCATATCTTTTTATACTATTATATCATGTAGTATTGTCGTACAGCACTTCATGCAGCATATTGGACTAAAAATGATGTCATCATAAAGATGTTAGTTAATGCTAATGCCAACAATTTAGAAGCTGTACAGGCTGTAAGTCATATATCATACGTTCATACACACTTGTATGTATTATGCACTGAATCTTTCTTTAACTTGCTCTATATTTGTAGTGTATGTTGTGATGTACATTTATAAAATAGCAATCACAATATATTAACATGAACATATATTGATGTAAATTAAAGAAGTATAACAATTATTAGTCAATGTTGTTTGAGTAGTAAAGTAAGAACATCTTGGCAAATGAACATTTATTAGTGGAGCAAGGTGATTGCATAGTTTGAACTTCATATATACACTAACTATGAGCATTCTATACAAATATATATACATGTTACAACTTAGAAGAGCATTCTGTGTTAATGTAAAATTAAAAAACTTTACCTTTTCTATTTAGGACACTTTACTTTTAGAATCTTCAAGAAAAGGAGATTTGAAAGGTACTAAGGATGCTCTGTCCAGGGGAGCTGTTGTTAATATTGGAAACAATGTATGATGACTTGTAATTGATAGTGTTAAGTATATGTACACAACCATGAGGGTTATGTCATAGATACAGGTGCCACAATGCAAAACAAACCCAAAGGCCAACAAACCCAAGGTTGCTAATGTCACAGTTGTGTTTGTGGCATAAGTGGATACCATAGAATTTCAAAATGATGTTACAGCCTTGTATCTGATAAAGTGCAGTGCTATGCCTGTATTTTTCATTTCATAAATTCAAGGAGTTTATTGACACTCTAAAGTCCTTTGGCATCATTTCAACTTTAGCATGTTATGGAAAAATAAGGTTTGCTATTATGATAGTTGTAGTTTGACTTAGCTAGGATCATTATGTAAACACATGATAGCACAATGAGGAAAACTATCACTCATTCATACACGATCAACTAATCTGTAACAATGATATGTGACAGTTTTCTGCATTAAAGGTTTTTTCTAATTAAGTATAAATGAGTGTTATATAGTCAGTAAGATTCTTGATAACTTAATAACAGGTTCATCAATTTTATCTGACACTGTTAATGCAATGCAGTTGAATGTTGACCACATAAGGTTTTCCTAATTAATTATTAATAAGTGGTCTAATGTTGCTTTAGTACCATGTTAAAGAACATCTTCCTTATGATTGTGAAGGAAACATGATGCATTTTATTCAAACATTTTTATTTCATTTTTGCTAACTATCATTTTTTATTCATTCTTGTACATATACATAGGATGGCCAAACTGCTTTGTACATTACATCAGAAAAAGGCAATAATGAATGTGTTCAGCTTCTTCTTAAATTCAATGCTAATCCTGATATTGCCGATCATGTAAGTTGAGACATGCATATTATTTTTATTCAGTAAATGAAATTGATATGTAACATATGCTATGTCCTAAAACATTTTAACCACCTTACTCAAAAAATTATCATAGAAAGTAACTACATAATAATTTGGTATGTAACCATTGAGCAACATTGTGCTACATTTATGAAATGTTACTAAAAATCTGCAAATCACTAGAAAATGATAAAGTCATTGACAATATTTTCAGGGTTAAACTTTTTTATGCTGATGAGATTGACATTCTAATGGTTTTATGGAATATAGCTTGTATTAGCTCCAATAAAGTTACCTTTAATCTCAGGAGCCAAGTTGTGTGATCCATAATAAAATTCTTTGTCTGCACAAGTCATTCTAATATTACAATGGAGAAGATCAGTGTCACATAGTAGTGTTATTATAAAACATGTTCTAAATAAAGATATATATTATTAAATCATGTTATGTACACATTACTTTTTAAGGTCTTTGATAGCATTTAAGTGGTCTTACATCTTACATTTTAGTGTTCATATTATTAATATTTAGTTTAGTTTCCTGCTGCTTTATAAATTGAGTTGCTTAATAATTTATTTGGTGTTTTCATAGTGTACTGATCTAGACCCTCCTCTTTATTGATGCAAAAGAAGGATCTAGCAAAGGTCACATCAGAAATTAAACTAATTGCAATAACCCCAAAACAAAGAAGCCCTACAACATTAACATTCAATGTACTTTAGACAGTCCATATGTTCCAATTTAAAGAGATCTAGACATGCATTTCCAAAAAATGACATCTATAACTAAGTGCTATTTGTTACTACCCATGCATGCTATCCAGAATATGGGTAGTGTAATCTAATTGGACAAATGAAATATACTGATTGTGACCTCTCTTTTATAGAAGTAAAGAGCAGGAGGGTCTGTAGCTAAAATGACTGGTGTTATCATTGATAGCTAAGTTATTTTACCTTGTCATTGATGGCCTTTTACATATAAAATAATTGGCTTGACAAATAATGATGTTATTGAAAGTATTAAAGTAGTGTTACTCCACAATATAATCCACAAGAGTTGGTAACCACATCCCATTTTGTATAATAGAAATCTCAGTCTCACATATGAATGGTATCAAATATATGGTAGGCAGTCCCTGCAAATTCAGCATGGTAGATAGTTTTTTAAAATTTTTCTGAAAAAATTGCTCTAATTTCAGTCATTTTTACTTGCTGTACATTCACTTCATTAGAAAGTGAAATAGAACAAAGTCACTTTTAATGCTTAGAAGTTGTCTATCAAGAATATATGGATGAGTAGAGGCATTTTCAAAGTATCTAATCCTCATTACTTCAGCAATATATTACTATTGTTTTAATGAATACAAATTCCTTATTGTTTGTTTGCCACAAAAATAACTAACTAGCTAAATACACATAAATACTTTCACAAAATGAAGTAAACTTTTGAAATAGAAGTATAAATGAAGTAATTCTAATCATGTTTAACCTGAAATAAATAAAATGTCAGTTACTACAATTTAATTGAATTAAATTTTATTTTTTTAGTTTGGTAATACACCCCTTCATGCTGCTTGCAAGGGTTGCTATGGTGTTGTAGTGAAATCCCTTTTGTCATCAGGAAAGGTCAACCCAATGGCTAAGAACCAACGTTATGAAACAGCCATGGAACTTGCTTATCGTGATAACGTAAACCGCTTTAGTATTTTGAAGATGTTTGAGCCTTTTGAGCAATGTCGAAAAGATTTTCCTGTAGAATCTTATAGCAAAGTATTTTTCTGTGGTAACACTGGTGCGGGTAAAAGTTCACTCGCAGCTGTCATTATGGAACGAGCAAAGAAACCCCCTAACTACAAGTTTGATACGTCTGATCCTATTCCAGTAGAGCTGCTAACTACTGGGATTAATGCACATACCATATCAAGTCATGAAGTGGGAAACATTGTCCTTTATGATCTTGCAGGTCATAAGGAATATTACAGCAGTCATGCAGCAATTCTAGAAAATCTCATGCTAAACACGCCTGCTGTTTTTGCCATACTTTCTAAGATGACCGACAATCTTGACATCATTGAAAAGGATTTATACTACTGGTTTAATTTCATAAAGAGTGTCAGTCTTCAACTATCAAGCTCAAGGCCGTCTCAAATACTTGTCATTGGGAGTCGACTTGATGAACTGACTAATGGTTATAAGAAAATTTCAAAATTAGTTGCTGAAGTTGCTGAAAAAGCTAAGCATTCACAAGAATATGGTGGGTTCCTACCTATGGAATGTCATCTTCCTGGAGGAAAAGGTGTCAACGAGTTTGTTGGTATGCTCTCTTATAGCTGCAAAGCTGTACTTGATCGATCTGATAAAATTAGTTTCTACTGCCATGTCCAATTCTCCTTCTTGCAATTGCTCCGAAACAAAGAGAATGTTATAGCCATTAGCCTGAAAGAGCTATGTATCAAATTAAGAGAGCATGATGACCCTTCTCTTCCTTCTGAAAGGTCAGTCTTATTGAAATTCATAATCACTTTAAATGACAAAGGTCTCATCTTATTTCTTAAAAATGAGGATGATTCTCAAAGTTGGGTAGTTATTGACAGACCTGCACTTCTCACTGAAGTCAATGGTGTCCTTTTTGCTCCAAATGAAATCGAACATGTCCATCAAGATATTGCTAGTAATACTGGTATTGTACCTACGTCTGTTCTGGAAAAATTATTTCCAAAACACGATATTGGTATGTTGATTGGGTTTCTTAAGAGTCTTCAGTTCTGTCATGTTTTAGAATCGAATACACTGCAAAAGTTCAAAACCAATATTTCAGCTTCAATTTCACTACCATCAGATGAGCTCTTGTTTTTTCCATCCCTCATTCATGCTGAGTGCCCTAAAGATATTGAAATAGAAAATGGGTTAGGATGGTGCCTTTGGTGTCCTGATCCTAACCAATTCCTCTCAACTCGATTTCTTCACCTTCTTCTTTTTAGCCTTTCCTACATTTTTTGTTTTCCATGCCACAGTATAGCCGGTAAAATTGCTGCTAATGATCCAGATATCCTAAAGTTAACTCGGCGTTGTGATGTATGGACGAATGGGATTTATTGGGAGAATGATGAAGTTCAAGTTATTGTTGAAGTAACTGAACACTATCGTTGTGTTACAGTAGTTACATCAATGAAAGACATCAAGAAAAGTCGCAAAGTTTTTAATGATGTGGTTAAGGCCATATTAATCTTGAAGAGTCAGATGCACTCATTTGAGTGCGAGGAGTACCTCATTGCTCCTGATGATGTAGCAAAAGCTCGTAGCCTTCTTGTTATTGAGCGCACACTTTATAATATAAAAGACATTGCTCGATCAGTGCTTACAAAGTGTAATGTTAGTGACAATAATAATACTAAGAAGGTGGCCATTAAACAGATTGTGGGAGCTCACGATCCTTTTCTTTGTATTGCTCCTTCAATTACAAAAGCACTTGTCAGTGCTATACTGCCACTTCCAGATCACCAATTTCAACACATAGTGAATAAGTGTTCATATTTCTCACCTTCAATAAATCCAATGTTGATAAGGGAACGTTGCTGTCAGTTCAGTGTGTTTGCTGGACGTAATCCTTTGGTAAGTATAAGTTAGTTTGAGCATACAAAAAATTTTGATTTGTCATGTTGATACTTGCACCACATTCTATACCATAATATAGTTATGCTACATTCTATACCATATTATACTTTTATCACATTCTGTACTGTATTATAGGATCTTGCTAATCCTCCATTGAATGAAAATGATATAGAAGCTATATCTGAAGAACAACTTAATGGTTAGTGTGCAATCATTATTTGTGGCTCCTTGTTTTATTAAGTATTGTCTCCAATTAGTGCCTGAAAGGTCATATGTCACACCTACCCTAGGTAAGTATGAAAAGCAATTTTACAAAACAATTTTATATCAAGACTATTTACTACATACAACTTCTGAGTGTTTTTAATGTAAACTTGATAAAGGTCCTTACACACACACAAGATGTATGCTATTATGAAATTGATGGATTATTTTAACTTAACAATAAACTTTAGTACTGATGTTCAAGAGTGGTATAGAAAGTTAGCTAATTTGCAAATTCATTGAGATATTCCATTTAACTTTCTACAACATGTTTTGCTTTTTTTAATAAAGTACACTTGTAACAGTGTCTTGTCTAAAATTATAATAATAATTATACATTTTACTTGGTAAGGTTAACAGCAACAGATCTTTTTTTATAGTTAATGTATCTGCAAATAAGTATATAGTATATTTTATATATCATCACAGATTCTAGACCAGAGAAACATGTACTGCTGAGATGTCTATCTTCAGTATCTTCTAAATGGTATGAGATTGGTGATCTACTTCAAGTTGATGATGATACTCTTGATGGCTTGCTTACTACAAATTTATCAAATGAAGTAAAGTTGTCAAAAACACTTCAGAGGTGGCTCAATTGTCAACCTACCCCAACTACTTGGAGAAACATCATCAAGATCATGGAAGAAAAACCTCTTCAAAACAAGCCAGTGGCTACTGAAATTCGACAGTATCTCTTACAAGGAGGTATATTTTATTCTCAGACACTATGTTACTGCACCATCCTCATCTCATATTATAGTCTAAGGTGTTGCATGTTATTAAATAATAATGCAATATACTCAGTTTATTCTGTCTATGGGGCAGATAGTCATTGTATTTTCAGCATCACAAAGTATTGGGTAATGTATACTTCATTGTGCTATCCCTACAATTGCTAAAGATATAACTGACTTAATAAATTTGTTAAAATTAATAGTTGTAATGATGTTAGGAATTAGTATTTATACAAAGCTGTGTATAAAATTATAATGGTAAGGTTAGTAAATGACTTAGTGTATAGATATTATAGAACAATTATTTATAAAATGTTGATGAAACTCTTATATTTGAGATATGGCATATAAGTATATCACAGTGATTGTATATAGTATCCTGGATTGTTGCTGCAATTGCATATAATATATAGGACCATTATATTACATAGAGTCTTGTCTTTTTTCTTCTAAATTGAAAGGCCCTATTTGTTTATCATGTTAATCATTTCTAGAAGGGAGCTGCGCATCTACAGGATCTCAAGTAACTCAGTAATAACTGAAAAAGCAGGAGGTATGTTTAATTATAGTTATTTTAGTAATTCAACAGTCAATTAGATATGATGTAATTATAGAAATGATAGATATACACATTGTCACTAAGGTTATTATTTGTTACTGTTATCTGACTTGAAAAGCAGGTGTTTCATTAAGAATGGTTTTTAGTGTTTTCACACTAATATTATACTATATCATTAAATTAGACAAATAATAATATTAAGCTTACTACTTAAAAAGATGATCCATTGCTATTGTTATAGATGTATCTCGTCTTGTAACAAATATTTGTAATCATTGAATTAACAAGTTATCAGATTTTACTATTTTTTTCTGTTTTATTTCAGATATATCCTGTAAATTTTGTGTATTTGTTTTTCTTCATAACTTAAAGTGCTCATTTTCTATCCATTGACATTTTGTCACTGATTATATTTAATTATATTATGTAGTAAAAGTAATTAAATATTGGGTTTCTTATTAGTACCATTTTGTTTACTTCAAAATGGAAATTCATCTGATTTAATAATTAGATAATAAGTATAGTAACAATCTTTTTATGTCTTTTGTCAAATAAAACATGTACGAGAGGTTTACTCTCTTTTTAAAATATTAACTTAACAATTTGAGATTTACTAGCCATTGAGCTTTTAACTTTCTTGTTCAGGATGATATTATAATGGGTGAGGCCCACCCATGGCCATCAGTGTACAAGGTTGGACTTTGTCTATCAAGAGACTACTGTCCATGAAATGCATAACACTGATCATTATACTCTTGTTGTGCACTAGTGGAAAACACAAGTATAAAACTTGAAAGCATTCAATGACATGATGATACATGTTTGGTTAATGCAAATAAATTAAAATAATAACCAGAGAGACAATAAATATGTATAGCCAAACAAACAGAGGTAAATTTGTACATTTGATGTCAATGGATGTTTTTGTGTCTTTTATATATCCAGGCAGTTATAAGCTTGGCATTAGGTTTGGAACCAATGTCTCCTAAGGAATCGAAAACTAATGTTGACCAAATAAGTTTGTCATGCCACTAGATTCTAATATACTTTTAGTAATGTACAAATCACATGTAGGTTTAGTTGTGACCATACATATAGTTATGACTTCACCTTATAAGTATATCTCATATTATATATCAATATGTGTGTTCATGTTTGTATAATAGTGTATTAGAATATTGATCCACAGTATGTCATTGTTTGATTTGTTAGTATATTACAAGAAAACATGAGGGAAATGAGTTAGGTTCAATCAACACTGATATATTAAAGATGAACAATGTTAACATCTATGATGAGAGGGATAATCTTTTAGAAAGAAACCTAAAACCATCAACATCAGAATGTTGTCATGCATTTTAAGATTCTATTGTAGGTTTCTCCTATATACAAGACTGTACCAACTATATTTTCTACTTGTCAGCCATCTTCTGCTATTACTAGAATTAATGATATTAGTATGTTTGGGTTATTTTAGGACATACAAATGTCTTTTATTTGAATTTCAAGGTTTTAAAAATCTCTCTTTTTGTCATCAATTTGCTCCATGATTATCAGCTCAAGTTTTTCTCTGTTCAGTTGATTCGTTTTCTTTCTAAGTGTTTTTGTTTCGTGTGTCATTTTTCAACAGATGGCACATAGAAAGGGTAAATTCCCTTTTGTATGTTATTATCTTCATCGTATCTTATGTTTAACACCAACTTGTATGTTTGTTTTGTTTTGGTTTTGGTTTTTAACAGTGCATCTTGGACATGGATCACAATTTCTTGTGTCAACTGGTCCTGATAGTGCAATGGTCAAAAATTGTGAAAGTTATTGGTGGACTAATCTTCTCTACATCAACAATTTCAACCAAACACAAAATTTGCTATGGACTGGCCATAGTATTTAGCTAATAATATGCAGCTTTTTGTTATATCTCCATTGTTTCTAATCCTTCTCTATACCTGGTATCCTGCAGGACTTATTACCATTGTGATCACTTTGTTTTCATCATTTAATTTGGTGTGACTAGATTAATACCTGGTTACTATGACTACCCTTCTAATCAGTTTTACAATACATTTTTTGGTATTACTCCTGATCCAAACTTACTCAATAGTGAAACTGAGATCTATGTTAAAAACCATATTGTGGCATTGGTCCATATCTCAATGGAATAGTACTGACTTTTATACTGTATAATAATTATCATCTGAACATAAACAAAGTTGTCAACTGGTTACTGTATAATGCCACGTGGCTGGTAGCTGGTATTCTAGGTATCACTGTTGTTCTGGGTTCATTTGAGTCACCTGACATTTAAAAACTTATCTTTTTCATGTGGTTGTATTAGCAATGATATATGCATGGTGATCAGAGAGACACCATTTTTTATACAGACATCACTATGGCTAATATTGTCATATTATATGGTATAGCTGGACTGGTGTCTATCTTTGTTGAGTTCCCACTCTCTACTCATGCAGAGTCAGTTACCTTTAAATTATTTGGTGCTGATTTACATGAGTCAACTTGATAAGTTAATCAGGAGACAGCAAGCAACAAAGGATAAGACAGACTACTCAAAAATTATAGATCAATAAACTTCATAATAATTTAAATATTAATTTGTTCCCTATGACACTATTCATTAAGTTATCACACACATATTCATATAGTTTTAATTTAATTTATATGGTCAACTTTCCATATACTGTTTCTCAATGAAAGGGATGATTTTGTTAGATTGAAAATATTATATAATATACAAAATCTTTTCGTCCACCATACATAGACTATTTGTCGTCTTGCTTTTGAAACAAGCAAGACAAGTTGGAATCTACTGATAAGCCAAAGTCTTTTTTATGTGAATTTAATATTTATAATGCATAGATATTCTTTTGTTTACAATAATAATTAAATAATAATAAATTTTATAATATTCATAATTGGGATTATCCACTGTCATATCACACTATGATCGATCTAAGAGACTTTCTTTTGTTGTTCTTTTCGTCTGCTGTTCTCAAATTGCTCAAGTACAAAGCTGAGAAATTGTTACTGCAATATTTTCATTTGCACTGTTGACTTTATTTCTTCATATTCTTTGCAGTGATTCTATTACTTTTGAGGACCTTTGGTTCCTAACGCTTTTGACTAAACAATCATTGACTTAATTGTTTCAAGTAAGGGCGGGTCCCTAGCTGACTAACTTTATTGGACTTCAGTAAATATGTTTTAGAATAGACATTATTATCATAGCTATAATATTGCATCTAACATTGTATCGCACTGTTATGTGTTTATAATTACCACAAAAAAAGAAAAAATAGCGTCAATTTGGTGCCAACATTATATTAATGATGCTTTAATCTAGTCAGTAATATTAATTGTGATCAGTAGATCTGGGTCACTGACAATTTAATAAGACCATATGAAAATCTATGAACTTAACTGGTGTACACTTTTGCGTGCATACAACTTATAAGTACGTAGGTAAGTTCAATATTTGGTGCACTACATGATATCTGTAGTTTATAAGAATCAGGAGATTCTGTATCCGTCAAATATACAGAATGCGAATTATATCTGCAAATGCATGCAAACAATACAAAACGTTATTTCATACTTCAGACTCTGAAGCATAGTACTATATTATATAGTGTATGCATTCTCCTAACTTCTTTCTTAATGGTCTTTGACATGTACATGTAGCAATCTCAAATAAGAAATTATAGTGAGTGACTACTTGTTTGGCGGAAAGTCGGCATGTTGTAAATTTTATATATAAACGAACACTGAAAAAATTAATCCACCAAAAAAAGGAATTTACAAATGATGTATGTCATCCATACAAAGGGAAATTTTCAACTGATCATATTACTAATTCTGTTGTTCTCTTTCTACACTACTTTAGTGATAGCTATTGGAATGGGAATACTGTCTATGAATATGGATATATGAAATCAATATATATATTTACTCACAATAATCAAAATGATTTTTGCTTTTGTTTCTTATAAGAAATGTATTACAATTAATGTTAACTTAATATTTGTAGACTACTTAAACTTCACAATATTCTTTAAATCTATGACATTAAAAGATATATCATTATTACTATGTGTACTCTAATGCATATACTCTGCTGAACTAAACAGTTTTAGGCATTATAGTCAGAATACTCTTGATCTAATGCCTGAGATATAGGATTTTGCCTGTATATTGGTTGATCATCCAAGAAATTATTTGCTGGAATAGTTGGGCTGCTGTATATAGATTGTTCATACAAGGAATAAACCCGGTTAGTTGCCGAAACATTTGGGTTAACGGGATCTTCTATCGAATACTTTTGTAACTCTCTCTTCATTAGCCATGAGATGACAGCTACCGATAAAACTGGAATAAGTTTTCCAACACCAGTGACTAGACCAAGGTCATTGATGTTGCCTACAAGCAAAATGACCCTCAAATATGTGTAACCAAACATACATAAAAAGATAATCACAGTTATAAAGACAAGAACTTGAAACATGAAACGGACTTTGGCTGACAGTAAATTTTGTTCGGATATAATTTCTTCTGATTTTTCAAAAATATAAGCAAAAGCAAAGACTGCACAAAGAAATACTGTAATATATATACCAACAGTTGCAATGACTTCGACAGGATTAGCAAAAATAGCTAGAAGGACACCACAGGTAAAGAAGGTTATTGCTACCGAAGATATGGTGACAATCCATATAGCTATCACTTGCCAAATAAATAGTATTACATATTGGAAGGAAGATGGCTTTGGTTCATCTTCTTGAGATTGAAATTGACAGAATGTTATGTAAAACAAATATGGAATAGGAACTGAGTTTTTCCTTTTACGATATGCAATAAATATAGCAACTAATAATGCAATAATTGATATGACAATTGAAGTGACAAGAATTACAGGATAAAAAATCTTGCCATAGATACTGTTCCATTGAAATCCAAAAGAAAACATATGATATGATGATACAACAGTCATTAAAAAAAGCATCCAACCAAAGACACAAATGAATGCCCAGAGTATGCTTTTAAGCTTAAAGCGCTGATGTTTTTTTTTCCTTTTAAGTGACCTTTCTTGAAACGTGAGATAGTATTTGTCAATCTTTATTGGCACTAGCAGTAAGCAGAATGAAGTCAAAGCAAACAATGAAGCAGCTACAAATATAATGTACCGTCGATATTCTTCTTCACGACCATATACAACGAATGTGTTTATGTCCAAATCCTTGTAGGATGAGTATCCTCTATAAGCTATTGACATACCAAACTCAATAGTTGATGAACGTTTTATGGCGTATGATTTTAACTAAAAAAGGACATTCAAAAATTATTATATTAAAATTATAATATTATTGTTATTTAATATTATATTTAACAATGTAAAATTAACATATAATAACTTACCCATGTGGTAACATTAGACAGGAGTTCTTTCTTTCTTTCATTGTCCAAATTCTCAGCAAATGGAGCTATAAAGAGTGATGCATAATGTTGATGTACAACTAATGTTCGCAAAGACAGTCCTTCCAATACTTTGGGATCTCCAAATAATAAAGCTGGTGTTGATACCCAGCGATAAATATATCGAGAATCTTCTGATGACTGGTTGTCCATAGTAATTACAAAGTATTGTACCTCAACTACCACTGCTGGATATTGGTTAGCTGGAAAGAAGGCATCCATGAGATTTTGCATATTTTGATTCTTTGATAGAATAGAGCATTCCAAATCATAAAATGAAGTAATACTCTCGATATCGGGACACATGGTATTACAGACAGAACTAACAGATTGAAGTTGCACGTAGCAAATTATCAAAAGAAGGAGAGACAAAGCCATGATCCAAAAATCATGCAGCCCCACCCTCTTTAAAAAAATCGCATTTCGCGCCGTCAAGTGACGATTAACATTCCACGGAGTCGTATTCTCGAACTCAGACACCCGTTGCGTCTAGGTTTGAGTCCTAATAATATAATAGGAGGTGTGGTTTCTTTACATAAATTAGCCACAGCCCTCGCTCAATGATGGCTGAGAGTCAAGAGCAGACAGCATGTGAGCCTGTTATCATAATACAGTCCGAAGACACTGAACAGCCCAGTGACATGTCTGCCATAACTGATTCATCAACTGCAGACAAGAAAGGAATACTGAAGAAGAGAGGAAGAACATTAAATCCAGAGGACAGGTTAGACCCTCCCAGAGCAGATATTGCCAGCTGTTGAAGCAATACATTTATATACATTATCAGGAAATATTAATGTAATCATGTTGTTAATAGTTATTAACTGAAGTAGTTAATGACAAGAATTTGGTAAGAATAGAAAGGATTCAATGAACTAGTTCACACGTTACTACAAAGTAGTATTAAATATGTTGGGTATACTCCAGTAGTGAATAATGCTACTAATATATTGTGTTTATGTATTACTAATGTCCTTTTATATTTTGTACTATCAATAAGAGTTTGTCTATATATATATATTTTTTCTTATTACTTTCATGTCATTGCAGATCTAAGCGGACTTCATCTGGTATCCAGTGGGATGAGATGAACATTTTATTAACGGAACATCCCCCTGATAAAGACTATGGACATATGAAAATTAATGAACCAAAGACGCCATATCATGAATTAATTGACGAGGAAATTGACTCAGCAGGTACTTCTGGAGTGGCAGCTGAAGAATTAGCAGATCAGTAAGTTATTATTAATGTTGTTTACTTAGACATCTGTTATAGTAATGTTTGTTAATTCAACGTGTCCATTGTTTGTATGTGTACAACTACCTGCAGCCAATATATATCATAACAATAGAGTTGTCTCATAGTATGAGGGAATTCACATCAGGGATGTTCCTGAAAAGATTATAAGCAACTTTATTATTTGTCAATATGTTAGTTTTGTTGTTAAGAAAATATTTTGGCTTTCTGTTTCAACATGTACTACCTGTAGTGTTAGGTAATGTTTAAACTATTTTATTTATGTACTAGTGATATAGAGAGTACAGTAAATTTTTCAAACATCTAGAGCAAACTGGTTAATGCTTTGTTCAAATAAAATAAAGTTTATTTTTGCCATAGCTGTTGCTGCCATGGTCCATCTTCTTATAACAAATTTTTCAGATATAATTGATGTTCAACTTTAAGCTTCTCATTGATTGTTAACACAATCTTCTTGGCCATTTTGAAATAATTTTCTGAATGATATGACTATTACAAATGTATTCTAATTTGTTGTTCAGATATTGAAGTGTTTAGTTAGTTAGTTATGTATTTGTGTGTATTTGGATTTCAAGGCTATATTGTATTGTATTGATCATTGTAAAGATTATAAAGACAAAAGACAAGGGACATTCTAAGTTTTATACAACCTTTCTTTGCCCTTAAGCCTACAAATAATATTGTGCTTAAAGTCCCTTGTTCTCTTGTTAAATTGTTGAACTTGAAGAGAGTTTTGTCATAACTCAGTAAATGAGACACTTTATCAATAGATTGTCATGTTGTATGCTATTCATATACAAAATGACTTGATATTTGTCTAACAAAAGGGTCTTATCGCAATAAAAATTTTGAACAAATGTTTGTGTATAAACAGTTGTTATATAGCCATCTTAAACAGGAACTCTACATAATATTGGATACAGGAAAGAAAATCATTTGCTTCCTGCATAGTAATGTTCATGAAGTTCCTTTTTAAGATGGCTGTGTAGCAATTGCTTATACACAAGTGTTTGTTTGATATTTTTTTGTGTGATATGACCTTTTTTGTCAGGTTTTGTTGTGTATAACTTAAGAATATGAGGTAGGCAGTATTGATTAGGAGAAACTTTAAAACAAGTCTACTTTTCTGATCAGTTAAATAAAGCGTACCACAAGAAGTCTGTTGAATTTCCATTTAAAACCACATATATATATAGTCTGGTAATTATTGTAATGTTGCTTCATGTAACAGACAGTCCAACTAGATATATATATATATATATATATATATATATATATATATCCATTGTTATCATTACAGTTATGACGAATGATATTTTAACCCCCAATGCACATGGGTATGAAGGAATGTAATTGACCTTTACAATGAGTACTAATGAGACATGTTTTTAAAACCTTTTAGCTTTGAAGTATTCTTTATTAGTTAATAGTTTATGGTACTGTTTATAATGTTCAAAATGTCATCTATACCTCCAAACAGTTATTTCATAATTATAACAATGTTCCCTTTGTTTTGAGTTGTGGAGGTAATAGATACTGATTTTTTTTTATTTCTTTTACAGTGTAATGCAAGTACAAAATGAAGAAGACAACAAGAGCAAATGGGAGAGAGAGTCAGATTCCTCAGATGATGACATGTTAACTGATGAAGCTTTAGGTAATTACTAGAGTATGATATTTGTGACTATAGTACTAGTACTAGTAGTAAATATATTGTATTATAAATAATGTATAATATTCTTTATTGTAGAGAAAAAAAGAAAGTTTAAAGAATGGAGGAAGGCACACTATAATGAATTCGCTGCTGTGCAACGAGCTAGGCAACTAATGAAGGTAGAGTCTTAGTTATAATTGAGGTTATATCGCCCTCTGTCACTCTGTTTATCCCTCCTCTTTCTACCTTTTAACACTGTAGGAAGATGAAGAGGAGTTAAGGAGATTAGAAGAAGAAGAGAAAATGTCTGAAGAAATGGAGCACCAGAGTTAAAATGTCTATGTCATTTATGGTAAAGTTTGATGAACACATCCTTTATACTTTGATAGTCCTGACTTCCAAATCAAACATATACTTTATCTCTTTCAGTGCTTTTGCCATAATATCACAATGAATAGTCTTATCTATGTTTTAACAAAAGAGGTTGTTTTTTATGCTTACAACTCATGGGAAGTCAAGCTGTTATATATGTACTTACTATATAATCATCTGTAAGTGTTCAACATGGGGCTTCTGCACATTTTATGATTCTCAGTACAACTAGGGAGTAACCTTTGTTGTATTAAGCTTCAATACATTGTCTCTTGAGTAGTTGTCTTACAATTATACAGCAATGGTTTTGAATACAGACTTAAATTGTCACTGGATTTGTGTCTATAGCAACAGCTAATGATTTAATGACTACAATTATATGTGAATTTGTTAACAATTTGAGGTAGTAAGATGTATAGTATGTTGTATTGTAGGTAAGAAATGGTTAACTCTCTCTCTCTCTCTCTCTCTCTCTCTCTCTCTCTCTCTCTCTCTCTCTCTCTCTCTCTCTCTCTCTCTCTCTCTCTCTCTCTCTCTCTCTCTCCCTCTCCCTCTTCTTCTCTCTCTCCCTCTCTTTCTCTCTCTCTCTCTCTTATAGGCCATCTCTTTAAAACATACCATTGTTTTTAGTTTTCAATATATTATTAGACTACAATACTTATATTAGTTCAATATTCAGATCACGTCTACAAACTAATGTCATATCATTTTGATCACTAATTTTACACACAGTGTGTATATTCTATCAAAGTAATAATTATTACATTATTTTTGTTAACAGTTATAGTTTTTAAAACGAATGTTTTATTTTACTTTGTAACAATAATATTAATTTTAATAATTCATCTTATGAGGCGTGGTCCATTGGGTGGGGTTAATAGGGACCACCAGCAGAGCAGACTCTGTCACTCGCACTAGCTGGAGCTGGTGACCACAGCGCGTCATTCTGTAGTATCGTAGAAGCATGGCTACTGGTTTGTTCTCTAAACAAAGAGTAAGTCCTAGTCGTTAGTTTAAATTTAGTTTATATACGCGCATGAGTCGATCATTTGTTCTGTGCTGTTTAGCGATATATATATATATATATATATATATATATATATATATATATATATATATATATATATATATTTCGTATAGTTAGAATGTCAGATATTGATACTATTAAATACACTATAGTTCAAATATCTGCTTGATTTCTTCCAACCTTTAATTTTTGTTTATTTTGTTTATCCTTGCACTCATTGTATCAATATGATATGCTACTCTCTCTCTCTCTCTCTCTCCTCTTCTCTTTTCACTGTCAGACTTTTCGTCCAAAGAAAAAATGGGATCGTGGTACTCTCAAATATGATCTTCATAAAAAAGCAAAAGTGAGTAACCTGGTCTCCATAGAAACAACCACAAAGTTAATTTAGTACTTTGATGTATGTCTAGACTGGTACATCATATATTATGATGAGAACATTTCTTTTATAATATCAGTTATAAAAGGTTATATTCTATACAAAATTGATACTTGTGATGCCAACTATTTTAACGTAATATTTGAGTGTTGTTCAAGTGTTGGAATCTAATGATTACTTATATGTTTTAATTATTATCATTAATGGTATTAATAAATTTTGTTAACATTTTATAAAATTTCCCAAAGGTACATATATAATTATGAGGCTAGGAGATGTACATTGGGGTCTGTCTGTTAAAATATTTCATTGTATCATTGTTGTTACCACACCTACATCTACTGTTCCTTTACACTATTGATATGACAATATCATATGACACTAGATATTTCATAGTTATATGTGTCCCCCCTATAACAGTTAGTACATTTGGTAAGTATGAATGTAAATCTTTTCTAGTAAGTAAGTAGAATTAGGATGGTTTTACTAATAAGGTATACACAACAGCAGAAATCTCTCTAGTTAAAGAAGTTAGACTCATTTCTATCTATTGTCTGGATTTTATTAAGTGGTTTTACAATATTGTGGTTGTTTATATGTCTTTTGTTTATTATATGCATCATGTGTTAATAAACAGACCTACCCTCAGCATCCTGCCTCATGGGAATTACTGGGAATACATAGCATTTTTCTTCATACATAGCACTTTGTTCTCCATATCAATGTTAGTGAAGCCATTGTGGTCTGTTTATAACTGGTATCTAAGCAAACCCATGTAGTGACAAAACAATAATATATATATTATACTCATAATTTAATGCCCATATCCTCCTACGTTCAGTTCTGTTGATGTCATTATTACATATTTAACATAACTGTTATACAATAAACATTCCCTCACACACACATTAATACACCAAATATAATCATGTTTTATCTCGTTCCTTCCGATATGTTCCATAACAGATATTTACTATGATATTAATTATTGTATTAATACAATAAGTAATGGTCTATTGCTCAATATTAATGTAATATATTAATACTAATATAACACTTTATTATAAAGCTAGACACTGTCATTACAGTATTAGTAGCAAATTGTAGAAAAAGCACTTAGGTGTATTGAAATTTAGTTGTCATAGTTTCTTAGTAGTATGCAGTGAATGGTTGGTGGAATTACCCTCTTATTATCAATAGTATTGATATCTTTACTGTAGATAGTAGGATTTAAAGATCTATTATCTCAGATGTTATCTTAGTGTAGTAATGTGATGACTGTGTTTTTGTTTCTGACATTTTTAAACAATATATGTAATATTGTAATGTTTATTTTCTTTCTCTCTCACACACCTACACACACACACACACACACACACACACACCTACACACACACACACACACTCGTAGGCATCACTAAATGCAGGTCTTGATTTAAAACATGCTGTATTGTTACCAGAAGATGAAGATGTCAATGATTGGATTGCAGTACATGGTATATAATATATTACATGTACCTTGATCTCATGTTATTGTCCCCTCTATTCTTTAGTTGTAGACTTCTTCAATCGTATTAACCTCATTTATGGTACAGTATGTGAGTTTTGTACAGAGACTAGTTGTCCTACAATGTCTGGAGGACCTAAGTAAGTTGTAGTAGCACTATGTCCATATATAATAACTGACTATTTATATTAGTAGCACTATATCCATATATAATAACTGACTATTTATATTAGTAGCACTATGTCCATATTGACTGTTTATATTAGGTTTGAGTATTATTGGGCTGATGAAGTACAAAAGAAACCTCAAAAATTACCAGCTAATCAGGTAAGAATCTCTTTGTAGTAATGAACTCATTTGATGTTCTATGGAGCATGTTATAATGTGTGTGGTTTGAACTAGTACATGATAGGTCATTAAACTTTATAATATATCATGAAACATACAGGTAACATGTAGGCATTTCTATAGGAGTTTGTGTACTAATGATTTTAGTAGAAAGCAATATCAATTTTGAATGAAATATAAATCAAATTATCTAACAATTACCATAGTATGCAATAAGTGGGTGTGGTTTATGACATTTGTCTTTTAATAGTATGTAGCTCGACTAATGGAGTGGATAGAAAGACAAATCAATGATGAAACTATATTTCCATCACAAGTTGGTAAGTTGGATGTCATCAGAATTATTAACAAATGAAATGGATGGATGGTAGTGATCTGTAAATGATGACAAATTATACATCTAGGTGTCCCATTTCCAAAAAGTTTTATTCCAACATGTAAGAAGATATTGACAAGGCTTTATCGAGTTTTTGTACATGTTTATATACACCATTTTGACAAACTCATTGCTATTGGAGCTGTAAGTTATTAAGCTATATGAATTATGTAATATTGGATACCTTATACAAACACACACACACATATATATACATGGACAGGCATACACAGACACACATGCACATACATATATGTGGAGAAACAGACATACATATACAGACACACACATATACATACACAGACATAGACATATATAGACACAGACATATACATACACAGACATAGACATATACAGACACACACACATACATACACAGACACAGACATACATATACAGACACACACATATACATACACAGACATAGACATATACACAGACACAGACATACATATACAGACACACATATACATACACAGACATAGACATATACACAGACACAGACATACATATACCGACACACACATATGCATACACAGACATAGACATATACACAGACACAGACATACATATACATACATACACAGACATAGACATACACAGACATATACATAGACAGACATAGACATATACAGACACACACACATACATACACAGACATAGACATACATATACAGACACACACACACATATACATACACAGACATAGACATATACACAGACACAGACATACATATACAGACACACACACATACATACACAGACACAGACATACATATACAGACACACACACATACATACACAGACATAGACATATACACAGACACAGACATACATATACATACATACACAGACATAGACATATACACAGACACAGACATACATATACAGACACACACAAACATGCGCATGTGTACTGCATATTAATTTATAATTACACACAAATTCTTTTTTAAATGTCTATAGGAAGCTCACATCAACACATGTTATAAACATTTCTATTTCTTTGTTGCTGAATTTAAACTAGTAGATCCTAAAGAATTTGAACCACTCGTAAGTTAATAGTTAATGTATATAACTACATGTGGACATTAACTTCTTTATCTTTTATAGAAAGATCTGACAGCTAGAATCTGTCGATAGTCAGTGTACTATATAATAATATATGTATTGTTTTATTGTTGACATCATAATGATAATTAATATAACAATTTATACTAGTCTTTCTTTTTTTCTTTATTTGCTATTAATAATTATAATTTAAATGCTATCGTATGTTGTTTGAAGTCAGTATTCACCACTTGCTTTGCGTTCTACAGTATTGTAGTATAGTAATATGAGAATAGGGAGTTAATATTTATTAACTGTAACGATAGAAGGCGTGCATTTGTAATAAAGAAGGTTGTTGTTTGTTAGCTATGATTGGTCTTAGCCAATGGAGAGTTCGTATTGGAGGCTGGAATGGTGTCAGTCCTACTACCAGAAGTAGACCTATATCTATTCCCACAAGTAATAGTCAACTAACTTGGTCTGTCAACTCATCTGTTATTATAAGAGTTATTGTTCTGTTGTTATTACTTACTTGTGGTGACATTGAACTCAATCCAGGACCTCGAACTGGAGGTATGTATAACATGTTATTTGTTTTTAGGGCCAGTTCTCCACCAAATAATGTATATAGAGCTAAATAACACTTTCTGTTGAGTTCTGTGTAATAATCTCAACTAAAAACTGTCAAATACCATGTGGTTTTCAACATTTTAAATGATGTTAACTATAATAGCTAATTTTATTATTATTAAATGACCTTAACTGATGATAGTTTGAGTGTTTAATTTGTTGTCATATGTATGATGAGTTGAGATAATTCTCTAGTTGATACGGAAGATTACAACATCAGAAATCAAGTTCAATGATATATTCCTTTCTTGTATGAGAGATATGTAATAATGTGTGGATGTAAGTTAGCAATCTTTTGAGCTTTTTTAAAGACGTGTTTTTAGGTACAAAATGTACTTTAGAAAGTGCAAACATTTAAAATAACAAATCTAATTCATGTAGATGAAATTATGTAGTGACAAGTTACAGATAGCTAATGCTACCTAAAGATGAATTTATTTCTAGCTCTCCACATTCAATGCTTTGTAATATTACCATCTTGTAGCTACAGTCACACATATTTATACATATAACATATTTTCATTCTTTTTAAAAGATTTAATCTTTTATAGGTACTGTTTCTACTGTCAGTGAAAATAATCCAGCCTACAATGTTTTATGTCAATATACAGATAAGATTGTACCATGTAATATGGAACCACCAGATATAGCAAGAAAGCTATTTTCTAAAGGTGTCTTAAATGAACAGATGTTTAAAGATATAACCGATCAATATACTCATGAAACAAAAACAGAACGTCTTCACAGAATGATGAATGATGTTAAAAGTGCTGTCAAACATGAAGAGAGTGCATTTGTGACATTTGTTCAGGTTATGGAAGAGCTAAACACAATTGAAGTTAACAAGTTGGTTAGGGAGTTGAAACATGAATACTACCAACAAGGTACTCATAATTTTAATTATCACTTCAACATTTATGTATTATATTTCATTGATTATTGACAGGTGGCATATTACCTTTTAATATTCCTGGTCATTCTGTTAATCCCAATTCTGAAAATCCTGGTTGTGAAGTTCCTGGATCTGAAACTCCTGATTCTGAAGTTCTTGGTTGTGAAGTTTCTTATTCTGAAGTTCCTGGTTCTGAGGTTTTAGAATATATTAAAATTATTAAACAAAGATATAAAGGTATGCAGATTGTACAATCAGAATGGCCACCACAAGTAGGTAGACCTTATTTTGGAAAATTAGTACTTGTTACTACACAAAGTAAGACTGATTACTATGGCATACAGAGACAGAGCTCTGAGTCAATGCTTAGCGGAGATATTGATACACTTGTAATGGATTCAAGAGCTAACCTCATTGACGTATCAGACATTGTAGACAATGACCATCTTTATGTAATTATAGATGGGCCTCCAGGTATTGGTAAAACAACACTATGTCGTAACCTTTGTAACATGTGGGCTGAGGACAAAGTAAAAAATTATCATCTGTTTCTATACTTACTGTTACGTGATGAAAAAGTCCAGCTTGCTGAATCTCTGAAAGACCTTTGTGAGTGTGTTTATAAAAGTTCCAAAGTAGAGGCTGTTGTTAAATGGTTTATTGATAAAGAAGGGCAAAATCTCCTGTTTATTTTTGATGGGTGGGATGAGTTAGGTCAGACAGTAAAGCAGAAATCTTTTGTAAGTGAAATTATTAAAAGGAAAGTATTGGCAAAGTCATCAGTGATTGTAACGTCACGTCGGTATGCCTCTTCATCGCTTCCAAAGACTGACATTATAGTCAAACATATTGAGGTGCTTGGATTTAAAATGAGTGAAATCGAGAATTGCATAAAAGAAACTCTGTCAGAAGATCCTATACAAGCTGAAAATCTTACTAAAGAATTACAAATACGTCAAGATGTACAGTCTCTATGTTATATACCTTATGTATGTTCTCTTGTCATCTTTGTGTATCAAAAGTTAGAAGGAGTATTGCCAGACACTTTGACAGAATTGTATGAAAAGTTTGTTATCTATACAATTCAAAGAGAATTTAAAAGAACTGATAGGGAGCCAACACAAATATCAAAAATTAAAGATTCCTATATAGCTAGCCACTTGGGATTTCAAGAAATTTGTCATTTTGCATACATCAATCTTGCTGAAGAAACCCCCAAAATGACATTTTCAACTGAAGAAGTTCAAAAACACCTTAATATTCAAAATGGTGACTTTTTTGGTTTAATTACCATGTTTACTTTGTACGATGATCATGTTTATCAATTTCTTCATCTGACAATTCAAGAATTTCTAGCAGCATGGTGGATATCTCATCAAGACAATACTGTAGAGTTATTTGATAGATACTATGGTAACAAGCACTTTCGTATATGCTTGACATTTGTAGCTGGTTTGACTGGTTTAAAAGATGTCAGTCATTCTCATCACTTCACAAAAGAACCTCCTATGAATGTAAACTGTATTCGACAACCACATTTTGGCTTTAGTGCTTATAGACATAATAATTTTTATAAGAACAAAAGTGTGTACTTCACATTTGATTTTAATGGTATTGACAACAGTCATTGTCATGATATTTCCAATCAACCTGAATATATTGATGTGTTCACATTTCAACTTCTCTATGAGTCACAAAATCAGCATCTTTGTCAAACCTTTACCAACTCTATTAAATCTTCTCTGTGCAGTCGTAGATTAAAACCAGATCGTTTGACACTATTTGATACTCTTTGTTTGAAGTTCTTTTTATGTCAGTCTAATTCATTGTGGTATCACCTTGATTTAAGAGGGTTTGGAGGAAGTCAATTATCACTACTTGTTGATGGTCTTTCTAAGCTTACACGTGCTGACAACTGTAAAATTAGAATACTAGAACTAGATCTTTACAGTAGACATGATCCAGTCAATGTTGATTTATTAACAAAATTGCTTTGTTCGCCAATTTCTTGCACTTTAAGAGAATGCTACATCACTGCTAGAACAAATGAATTAGAAGATCTTCCCAAGTTTGTTAATCTTCTGAAATCTCTTTTAAACTTAAAGAATCTTAAAGTCATTCAGTTTGCTGCAACGTGGGTAGAGCCAGCTCATGGTTACTATTCTAAAACAATAGGAGAGTCAGGATTTCAAGACTTACAAGGTCTACTTAAGTCATCATCATTGAATGAAATGCTTATTCAAATAATAGTTAATTCCAAAGAGTCTTCTGAGTTGTTTACATCTGATTTTATCTCTTTAGTTAACTCTATCATATCTGGAATAGCTAAATCTGCTACTATGAAATCCTTCTCCTTGTACTTGCTTGACAAAAGTTCTTACAAAAAAGGAGAGCATCCTGTAATTTCTAATGAAGCCATAACTAGCTTACTAAATGACAGTCAAACTTTACAACATCTTAGCTTACATTTTCCCGATCGATTGCTGAAATCCCTTGAGATATCAGAAGTAAAGGCTCCTCTGACTTCACTAAAAGTTGCTCGAGAACCAGGACAACTAAAGAAATGTCTTCCTCATATTGTCAAAGATTTACATTGTCTGATACGACAAGGTGTAATCAGTAATGATGAAATAAGGCAACTTAATTTTATACATCCCAATCTACAAGTACTTGCAGTAACTGTTGATAATGAAGATAATGCAGGAATGTTGTTTACATGTTTACAAACAAATACTATTTTAAAAGCTCTTCGAGTCAGGTTTCACAAAGATTCCTTTTCATCTCAGGATGTTTGTAATGCTTTTGAAGCTATGTTATGTCATAATCAAACAATGGAGTGTTTAGAAATTGATCATAGTCAGTTCAAAACTATGTCGAGTACATATCTGACTCGTCTTGTTAGAGGTCTTCAACGCAACTCTGGAATTCAACAATTAAGGACACCCATTCCTTTGCCTATGACAGATCTTAACACCATCTTTATTGGCAAAAAAGATATAACTCACCTTCATTTAGATCTCAAAAGAAGTTGCGATGAAGTGAAAGTGAAAGGAGATATTTTCTTAGATCATACTATACCATTACTTAAAGACTTGATTGAAAAACACAGGACACTGTATATTTTAAAAATGAGTGGTCCTGCAATTGAAGAGCGTCCTAAATACCAAAACAACAATGTTCAAAGATTTTGGCAAACTGTATTACATCAACCCACACTCAAATTTCTAATCATGAAATCAACACCTTTTATGAAGTATAATTTACGTTTAGTAAAAGAGAAGGAAGAGCTTGTTCTACCAGTTTGTCCAGTTATAGACTGGATTGTTTAGTAAACATACACAATCAAGAGAGCAAACTTTCTTTGCATATTATGATAATTAAGTTGCATTGGATGTTTCTTTTAGTTTGCCTTTAACTTTAGTACTTTTCTAATAAAAGTTTTCATTATCAATTATACAAAATATTTTTGCATCTACAATTATTATTAGTTATAACAATTATCTATTATGAAATATACATGTATAGAATACTTTTTTCTTATACACAAATAAATGAGGAATAAATTATAAACAGAAGCAGTAAGTTAATAAATAAACAATACAAGTGAACTAGAAGCTTTAATATGAAACAACTACAACCAAACAATATATTCTGTTCAAAAGATTATGACTTCACTATGGAAAAAAAGATTAATATTAAAATATCATATTGACTATATTACAACTAGAGTGAAAGTATGCTCCAAAATCTGTTGCCAAGTAGGTATATATTTAAAATATACTGTACTTTCTTTTGTTCTAGTCAACACTACAAGCATAACCAATGACCTTTAACATTGGCTAAAATAAGTAAAATTGTGGTATAGGTATGTGTTATTACACTCCAACCTCATTAAATACAATCACGAGAATATACTTACGCAGAAATGTCCTGCTATGATTATACATGTTGATAAACTTAAAGCATGACAGATCTTAACACCATCTTCATTGATGAAAAAGATATAGCTCACCTTCATTTGGATCTCAAAAGAAGTTGCGATGAAGTGAAAGTGAAAGAAGATATTTTCTTAGATCATACTATACCATTATTTAAAGACTTGATTGAAAAACACAACATACTGTACATCTTAAAATTGAGTGGTTCTGTAATTGAAGAGTATCCTAAATACAAAAGCAGTAAGAGCCCCATTGAAAACGTTTTTGGCAAACTGTTTTACTTCAGTCCACTCTCAAGTGTCTAATTATCAAGCCAACCTCTTTTTTCAAGTATAATAATTTATGTTTAGTAAAACAATACCTTGAGAAACAAGAGTTTGTTCTACCACCAGAATTATGTTCAGTTATAGATTGGATTGCTTAGTAATTATATAAACATACATACACGGCCCATAGAATAAACTTTCTTTGCATATATAAGAATTCCCTTGTTTCTTTTATTTTGGGCATAACTTTAGTTCTTTTCTCACATATTCATTTTCAATTATACAAAATATTTTTTGTGTGCTCACAATATAGTTATAGCAATTATATATTGTATAGTATCACTTTTTTATACACAAACAAATGAGGAAAAATCACACATATATAGAAGCAATAAGTTATTTATGGAAACAAAATTAATAAATGAACAATACAAATGAAGCACTGCTTTAATATGAAACAACTACAACAAGACAGTACATACTGCTTAAAAGGATTATATGACTTCACTATAGAAAAAAAGATTACACAATAAAACATCATATTGACTACCCATTACAACTAAAATGAAAAGTATGTTCCAAAATCTGTTGCTAGTTATGCAAATCTACTTTGTTTTGCTCTAAACACTACAAGCACAGCCAATGAGCTATTTAGTATTAACATAGTTTAAATTACATACATACAAGCTTGTATGTTATTATGTTTCAAACTCATTCAATATAATGATGAGAGTATACCTGTGTAGAAGTGTCCTACTATTTTTGTACATACAGATAGACTTACTGCACGATAAGGATAAAATTGTCCATGTAATCCTGTTTTAGTAGCAGTGCCTAACTTGGGCTCACCACTAGGCAATATACCTACATGAGCTCCTGGAATAGCAATTGACTCAAGAGCAATACTTTGAGCTAAAAATAAAGAATAGTCACATTAAATTAATCATCAAATACTTATTTTACCATTAAGTTGTTTGACACGAAACTCGGTCAATTTATATCCAGCTCCCTAGTTTAAGATATAAAAAATATAATTGTTAGCATATGATATAGTGGTAATAATTAATAACTATGGTAACAATAGTATCCTATGTACATAGATACCTCAACTTACATTTCCATCTAACACACCATCCTGTTTAATACGTAACCATTTACTGAGATCAGCCACTGATTGTAATGATACAACTCCAGGTCCACGAACATGAACAATAAAAGTAGCTACATAAAATAATATAAAAATGAACAATATGTAAAGCCAAACACAATGGAAAGTCATGACAACAATATTTTTAATTATATACTGCTTACCATATGGACCTTCACCTCCTTTGCCATTAGGAACACCACCTTGAATGCGAAGATTTTTTCCTGATGCACAAGATCGCAGTCTCACCTTAGCTCCTTCTTCAAACACTGCCTAAGGAAGAGGTAATACTAAATTATAAAGACATACCAAACTTTACTAATAAAGTAGTATCTCCAGCTCTTGACTTGACAATAGGAGCCTAAAGACAAATAAAGCTGACATTTAACTACACTTGTGATTATAGGATTACTTCATGGACATGCCATATGAGGTAAGTATGATTATATTAACCTGAGGGGTATAAGGTGGTGGTGGGGTGTGTGGATTAGTGGGTGGGGGCTGGTAATAGGATGGCACATTAGAAGGAGGTGGTGGCTGGGGATAATACTGCACTGGTGGGGGTGGCTGATTGGATGGTACACTAGAAGGATGTGGTTGTTGAGGATAATACTGTACTGCTGGGGGTGGCTGAGTGGATGGCACATTAGAAGGTGGTGGTGGCTGGGGATAATACTGCACTGGTGGGGGTGGCTGGTTGGATGGTACACTAGAAGGATGTGGTTGTTGAGGATAATACTGCACTGGTGGGGGTGGCTGAGTGGATGGCGCACTAGAAGGAGGTGGTGGTTGGGGATAATACTCCACTGATGGGGGTGGTTGAATGGGTGGAGCACTTGGAGGTGGTTGGGAATAATATTGTACTGGTTGTGATGGTGGTGGCAGTTGGGAACAAGATGGTTGAGATGGTTGTTGTGGATAATATTGACTGCTAGGTGCAGTGAGTGCAGGAGGTTTCGGATTATGATAATGCACAGACACTGTGAAACGGCCATGTTGTCCAGTACCAGTCTCATGAGGTAACTTAGCTTGTCCATTTGGTAATATACCAACATGATGACCAGGATATATCACTGATTCCAATGCAAAGTGCTGTACATCTATGAAAAAGTAATGACAACAAAAACACAAACAACTTAGATTGTTGTTATAAAATATAACAATGAATATGACTTTTAAAATGCACTGTTTTAGTTCCTAACAAACCTAGGCTTTTAATAAGGCACTTTAATACAGTACACCTTATAATCCTCAAGTAATGGTTAGTATAAGACTTGTAATTCTGTCACCTCAGTCTTTATTTACAATGTTATAAAAGTGTGCCAGGTGGAATAAATATTCCTTTACTGATACTATTAATACTATTTATTTATTCACTAAACTACAGACATTTCTACAACTACTACAAAATTCATTCAATCATTAATTTATATACAATAGACAAACCTAATTCTTTGACATAGAACTCGCAATAACCATCACCATTACCAGCTCGGGTGATCCCTCCCAAGATACACAACCAGTTCTGGACCACACCTACATTTTGTAGCGCTACCACACCAAGGCGACGAACGTGAACAGTAAATTGTGCAAGTTTCTTTCCACCACCTAGACCATCCACAGCTCCATTTAAGTTAATACGTAGGTCTCTACCACTAGCCATAGAGTGTATAATAACAATATTACCTTCAGTGAAATTGCTCTACAGGAAAATATAATATACATTAAATATAACTTCTAGCAATAATATAACATAATGACAGTTGCCACACCCCATAGTGATAGAAATAAGTCAAGTACTAAAAATGTCAAGAAGCAACAGCCTGTACTGGAAATTTATAAAAATACAATTATTATATTAATAGTGAAATGTAGAGAACAACTGATAATATGTTCATTTGATCCATTATAGCAAGAAGCTACAGATTATAGATGCTCAGATGTTAATATAATCTTTTTGTTAGCTAATTTTATTTATTCATAGTTTTCATTACAGAGGCCTCCAATAATAGCAGTTGTTAACTTTTCCATGTTCTATAATCTACTATTGAATATGACACAGTAAAAACTGTTACACAACACTAAGTTATCCCATAATGGGGTGTGGTATCCACTCATTAATTACTTGAACATACATAAATTTTGTAATATTACATTTATTATGTCCAAAGGTTATTCTTTTAATTGTATCTTATTAGAGCACACACTATAAGTATTGATAATTAAAATTGAATTGAGTATATTAACTTTCACATGTTAAGTGATATTGATTTTTTGTTATTTAGAGGATTATAATTGATCATACCAATAATTTATAGTTTTAGTATTAGAAATTTGCTATAAATCACATAAAAATCAAGACAATGACATTTTCATATTTATGGTAGTTTTAATGCACATAAATATAGCTAGCTTGTATTATACTATGAGTATGTAAGAGAAGAGAGCATCATAACATCTAGTGTGTGTAAAGTGATATACTTGAAAACTTTGTAGCGTTCATTGTAAAATGTATATGTAAGTACTATGTAGATTAACTTGTTACTTTAGACTACATATTGTCATAATATCATCTATTCAACATATTATGTTACTGTAGTATATGTACATATTAACTTACTAATAGAGTAGTATGACCAGCTGCCAGTGCTGTATATGATCCATGGACTGGCTGACTAACAGCAGGAGGTATGGCAGGGGGAGTGGCCTGTAATACAATTTTACATTATTTCATATCATAACACATCTCTTACATATTGTTTGACAATGGGAATGAAACGACCATGTTGTCCAGTCCCTGTGTTGTAAGGTGATTTAATAGTACCATCAGGTAGAATACCTATCCTTTGTCCAGGTAACTGACAAGACTCAAGGACAACATAACGACCCTCTATAATAATTTTGTGAAGATATCAGTTACTATGATATTATCTTTATTTATTCACATAATTTATGATATGTCATTAACTATTACAATAGGTAAACTTTTATACTTATTAACAAAGTGGTGTTCAGCAAAAATATATGATGGAACAAGAATATGGCAAAAAAAAATTGTTATATTTTTATTGTTAACAATTTTTCATTGTCACTTTAAAGTTTTGTTACATGATATAATTATTATTAGAGGTCTAAGTTACTTGTACAGATTTGTTGGCATTCACAGGTATATATCTTACCTATTTCTCCAACTATAAACTCACAAAATGGTCCACCATAGCCCTATAATATGAGAGATAGTTAGTACATGTATCTACTGGTACACACCATAACCCTATATTACGAGAGGTAATTAGTACATGTACCTACTAGTACACACCATAGCCCTATAATACGAGAGGTAATTAGTACATGTACCTACTGGTACACACCATAGCCCTATAATATGAGAGGTAATTAGTACATGTACCTACTAGCACACACCATAGCCCTATAATATGAGAGGTAATTAGTACATGTACCTACTGGTACACACCATAGCCCTATAATACGAGAGGTAATTAGTACATGTACCTACTAGCACACACCATAGCCCTATAATAAGGTAATTAGTACATGTACCTACTAGCACACACCATAGCCCTATAATATGAGAGGTAATTAGTACATGTACCTACTGGTACACACCATAGCCCTATAATATGAGAGGTAATTAGTACATGTACCTACTAGCACACACCATAGCCCTATAATATGAGAGGTAATTAGTACATGTACCTACTGGTACACACCATAGCCCTATAATATGAGAGGTAATTAGTACATGTACCTACTGGCACACACCATAGCCCTATAATATGAGAGGTAATTAGTACATGTACCTACTAGCACACACCATAGCCCTATAATATGAGAGGTAATTAGTACATGTACCTACTAGTACACACCATAGCCCTATAATACGAGAGGTAATTAGTACATGTACCTACTAGCACACACCATAACCCTATAATACGAGAGGTAATTAGTACATGTACCTACTAGCACACACCATAACCCTATATTACGAGAGGTAATTAGTATATGTACCTACTAGTACACACCATAGCCCTATAATATGAGAGGCAATTAGTACATGTACCTACTATACTATGTCCAAGTTGAGAAGAGCCCTTTATTAAAAAAAGGTGTTTTATGCATGTAATGTAAGGTGAGGAATTTCCTTCCCTATTATATACAATTAGCGTTGAAGTACATTTTAATTATATTCATTATTTGTTCACGTGAATGTCATGCGAACACACCACATTTTCTCTCGTGTTTGTGAACATGCCAACTGGAAAGAGATTGAGAGTGCAAACAAAGGAGGTTGTTGTGAATGTCTATGAATATTTTGAGGAACTTGGCAAGCGTAAATGGACTGAAGGATCTCTGAAACGAACCTCTGATGCTGCAAAACTTTCATGTACCAGCATCAAGAGGTTACGGAAGGAGAAACTTAGCACATATCTCAGTCTTCCTTCTTTGTCGAAAGGTTTTTTCAAAATCATGGTGGCTTTATAGCTGCCTCAAATCACAAAAGACGATACCTGGTTATTATTTTAATAATAATTGTTATAATATACCATTTCTTTAATATAATTAGAATTGTAATTTGGAATTGCCACGTGACAGATGGCTGACTTCTCAAGGCAAAAATTGTTTTTTATTAAACCCTCGAAGGTGTGCAATTTGAAGTATGTGAAAGGTATGCCATTGAAAATGTATGGAGTTTTCTAGTTTGGTACTTTCTCGTAGTGCTAGAGAGCCAAATTTTATATATAAAATGCGCATTTGCAAGCTAAATCGATTGTGCAAGTTTAATGTTGATAGCACGTAAAACGGCAAAGTTATTCACATGTCTGGGTGGCTCTTCTCAACTTGGACATAGTATAGTAAACTGGGAATTATTATAATATGTTTTACAACATATAGTACAGAGATGTTGTTGCTGTGTGCCAAAATTCATACATGTACTACATCAGATGACTCAGCATTCATTGTATATATTATGTAGTCCCATTTAGTGGGATATTAGTCACATTATACATTACATTATTGAGTGTTACTTACTGTTCCTATTAACTTGCCATCAAGAATAGCTAGCCATTTATTAGAATCATGAACATTCTGTAATGCAATAACTCCAGGACGACGTACATGTACTGTAAACTGAGCTAAAAAAGAAAAATGCATTATAATATCCTGTTAGCTGTATCTGTATGTCAGCATATACATTATATCAATAACATTGTAATATTATATAACTGCCAGATAGGTATGAATATTCACTGTCAGGAAATTTGGCTTATAAAAATGTTTAACTGAACAATATTGGGCATAAAACTCCATACTTTAATATTATTAAAGTGTTAGCAAGTGAACAAACTGATAGGTAATTGTGTTCTGTACTGACCTAGTTTACCATCTCCTCCATTGCCATTTACACAACCATCTTGAATACGAAGATTTTGTCCACTGGCAGCAGATCTCAATAACACAATATTACCTTGTGAAAATGAGGACTAGACAAGGAAAGACGAAGTCAAAATTAATGATTAGTAGAGATACACTTGTAATACTACTAACTAGGAGTGGTGTTGAACCTGCTGATTGCTGCTGTAAAGTGAGTCCAGTCATTTGATAAGTTAGAGCAGTCTAAGGAGAATATACGATAATAGTAAGTATGTTTATAAACTCACATCATAGCCAGGAGGATAAGCCATTTTCATTCGTCTTTGTAGAAGGAGGCGTGGTTGCTTTGTCACTCTGAGACTATGAATATTGTTGTTCTTAAACACTATGAATGATTTTATTTAATTTTTTTTCGTGTATCTTGAAATATTTGTGGAGGACCACTCGCGAAATTAAACCTACCAATTCTTAGTGGGGTACGTGTATAGTAACAATATTATTTCACAAAAAATTAAATTCGAAAATGTCCTTTTTCGAAGAAAACATTCTTCCACTAAAATTTCTCAGTGTACAGCTAAACTATGGAAAATACATACATAGCTACACACCTTTTGTATTAATAATAGCATTGCTTGATCATTTGTTGAATTGTGCATGTCAGAAATCTTATTGGTCTTTCTTCAATATCTTGGACACAATATCAAGTTCATTACACAATTGCTGGCTCAATCTTATAATAGGATCTGTTCCACATGGTAGAAATTCACCAATAATGTATATAGCATTAACTGCAGTGTCAACAGGAGAATGTCTACTAGTTGGTTGAACATTGATAAAAACCTCCAATAGTTCTTTAAAATTAACACTTATAGCCAAATTAGTCATCATTCCTATTTCATTTAATTTTTGAAGATTATTAACTACTTCTCTTTTATCAGTTTTTTCGAGATCCACATAATTATGGGCTTCTACCAAGTTGACTCTAGCATTGAATACACCAGCAGCTGTTCTGACTATCGTAGATATTGTACACACTAGTATTAATGGCAAAAGTGTGGACATCATAATTGTTAAAGATCCAACTAATGCTATGGTCATTCCAAATCCTAACAGTGATATTTTCCAATAATTGGCATTAGTATTGGCAAGATCATTGAGTTTATCAATAGTACTTCTTCGTGTATCCTGCCACTTGTAAATCTTCTCTATAGCATCATCTACCATTGATTGTATCATGTGATCTACAATATTATAACGAAAGTAATGGAGTAACACAAGTCTGTATGCATGTATACTTGCTAGTATATATTTTACCTTTAAGATGAACTGGTCCTTGTAGATCAACTGCCTCTATATAAAGTAAAGAATGTATTAACACATAAAGCCACTCTATCTAGCCTTGCATTTTTATAACCTCAAAAGACTAAAAAATGACAGATCATCTACATAGTAAGTAATACTGTCATATTTTTGTCAGAACTGTAGGTATATAAGTTTAAACAATCTGGCTAAAATTGTACATATAGGATCATTCTGGATGTAATCTCAAGATTACTACACATGATCGTGTGTTACTATGTTTAGATTTTATGAATGTTTAGGGTCCTGAACAGTGGGATGATACAATGATGATACTAGTTACATCCAGAAACTGTGGGTACATACCTTGTACTTTGTAAGCGGACCTTATCTCCTCTGCCAAAGTAACAGCCACTGTGTCTCCTAAATTAGTAAGTGCATTATTAAAGTGACTGAACACTGCTGGTTTAGTCTTGACATATCCTCTTATAGTGTGAATGACATATTCAAGTCGTTGAGCTGTTGTCATTCCACAGTGACGATCAGTGACTGTTTTATAGCATTCCTCAGTAATGACATTATTAGAGAATAGATCTCTAGCAAGTAGAAAAGGATCAATGTTGGAAGATACCAGTCTTGATGTATTAGCACATATCACTTTATGAGCAATCACAGGATTGATGTAAGACATCTTAGACAACAAATGGGAGGAGTAAATACTTCAAGAACTATGAATTTTATTAGTGGTGTAATTCAGTTATACTAGTACAAATATTAATATATGAATAGTTACCTCCTAATGAAATATCTTAGTTACAGTGACTGACATTGACAGGCAGTGTTAGTGATATTCTTGAATAGACATGGCAATGCCAACTATTGTTGATAAGCACAATGTTTATAGAACCAATGTGTATTCATTACCACTTGAACAATTGAAAAGTGACATTTTGAAGAATTTGACGGAACTGCATCTAGAAAATCTGTCTAGCTTCCCTGATAAACTCAGTACTACTACCTCATGGAAAGTCAATATATTATGGAAAGAAAAATGTACTCACTATGTTATTGTTTTTACATATGTGAAGAAGGACAAATCTATTTTTATTCATGTAATACATTCTCCAGAGGACGAAGTTGCTGACTGTGACTATTATCATGTGGTGATGGAATTTGGTATGTTTAAGAATTCAAATTGGTTTGACAAGGGATGGAAAATGGTTGATCATGGTAGCATACAAAGCTCAATGGAAGATATTTTCATTAAGGCGTTTGAAGTCATGAGTAAGATGGGACAATATGATATACTCATAAACAACTGTCAAACATTTGCTAGAGATCTAGCAAAAGAACTTGGTGCTCCAAAAAAGGTCAACCTTCTGCCCAAAACCAATATTCTCTTGTTTCGTGGTCAAAGTCTTTACACAGAAACAACAGAAAAAGTGATACAGATATCGTATTTGTTTGATATATCACTGAAGACTTAGTTTTTCTTATACAGTTTGGCAATAAATGACTAGTATCTGAAGTTACTTGCACTGTAACTGAATAGTTATAACATCATTATATCAGTAGACTATATGCAAACACTTTGTGATTTGTAGTCATTACAAATTGATTTAAGATAGCACATGCTATACTTCTCATGTCAGATTATTATCAGTAACTCATCTTATTAATAACACTGTTGAAATAGATTGGTTGTTTTAATTAATTAATTGATAAACACTTGAGTTGCATACATGCCTATACAAGGCACATTTATCATTGAAAATCATACACAACAATGGTGTTGTTCATACTAATTAGTAGCTCATATAGTTACACTAGCTGAATGGGGATGCATGTACGTGTGGTTAGGAGGGCTGTCCTAATGTTAACTCCAAAGCAACATTCCTCACACTTCATTATGTTTGGCATCCATAATAATTCTTTTTTTCTAAATAATGACATAATCTCATAGCTCAGACTACAACTTATTACATGACTTGTCAATTAATATGATAACAATAAAAACTGTGCTGTTTATTAGTATGTCATTATGTATTATATGCAAATCAAATAACTTTACATATATTGGTTAAATAAAATAATCCATTTTTATTAAAATATGAAACCATAGTCATTTACTATCATGCAACTTAATTATATAAAATCTTTTGGACTTTTTTGCACTCCATATCACCCTTCCACCAATGGCCTTGTGGATAGGGCAGTATAGATAGGGAAAAGAGGACTTTTGTGTATACAAAGTAGCTACATTCAAAATTGTCTAAGTTTTTATTCACTTACTGGATACACTTCATTCCACTACTGATGTGGCACCCTCAGAATTTTTAATGAAATGAAGATTTCAATCTTGCTTATATGGATTGTTTCCTGATGTATGTAAGAAGATAGAGTCTCAACAAATTAAAGGAATCAAAAGGATCTCATGTACAAAACTTAACCTCAGCAAGAATTCAACATTGGGGGCCTAGTTTTTGCTGAAGATTTTAAAGCAACTGGTTCCAAATGGATGCCAGGAGCAGTGTTAAAGATTACAGGTCCTTTGTTTTACCTCATTAAGTTAGTCAATAGCAATATAGTTCATTGTATCAACAATGTTAGAAGAAGATATAGTGCAGTAGATATCGATGTAGCTACTAGTACAGACTATGAATCACAAATGAACCATGATAATGCTCTCGTAGACATGACTGTTGAACCAACAGTTAATTTGGATTCATTCACTGAACAAATTTCTCCATTTCTATAACCTATATCTACAAATGAACCTTTAAGTTGCATTTCATCTCAAGTTGATATTTCATCCAATAATGTGCAAGTACATTGTTCAAATTGACTTCCCAAAAGTGATTTTCCAATTGTTAAATTATTATTGAATATTGTGTATTGTTTTATTGTGTTTTTGTAGACACTAGTGACATTAACAATGACAATATTTAGCGTATTAAGTACGGTATGTAGTAATAACTGATAATATATAATATAATATATATAAGCACTAGCACTTTAAGCCACTAATATGTAAATAGATACTTATAAAGTACTTTATTATGAGGAAATTACATGCACATATATGTACATATTATGACTATAGTAGGAAGAAAGAAAGCAGAGACCAAAGGAATTTGAAACAATTAAAGGGGCATACAATGGTTGTTTGTAAATATTTAGAATAGTATGAAAGTGAATAAGATAACTACAAGTATGTATGTAAATATATATTTAAATAAATAAATTTTGATCTTTATTAGATTATGACAGATATTAATAGATCAATGCTGACTATATCAATAATATGATTTAGTTTCTCTAGTGTTATTATATGAAGCAGACCCTGTCTATTCACAAATTCTTACTAGTTATAGAATAGATTTTACAGTAGTATTTTTATTGTACATGCATAGTATTCAATATTTTGTCTATTTTATATCTACTTATCAATGTTTTGTCCTACCAAACTTACTCACTATATGATAATACTTACTGTTACTATAAGGAGTTCACTTTATAATAGAGGTCATTATAATAGTAGTATCACTGAAGATAACTCTACTATTATCAGTTTGTAGTTATACATGTAATATTATGTATCTACTTACAAAATGTTTTGTCCTACCAAAATTACCCACTGTATTATAGTGTATATTGTCAATGTAATGAGTTCACTTTATAATATAAATATTATAGCTTATTATCAGTTAATTTTTACATTTCCTATACTTCACTTAGCAATAATAATGTTATGATAAAGAGGCAGCGATCTCCTGTTATTGGTTTAAGTAATTTTGAACTTATGACACTCCTTATCCTCAAGCCAGAAAAACCATTACATCAACTATCATATTATACATGGCCAGTACTGGCACATCTTGTTCCATGACGTCATAATATTCGGATGACATATTTGTACTCTAAGGACCATCCCAATATGTTTAGAGATTTCCTGATATTTTATATTAAAGGATTTGAATACTCTCTTATATCCTAAGAACCATTTTATAATGTACTAAATATCCTAGGTTACTTATACTAGAGACTTTAGGATTATCTTTAAATAGACAAGACAAGATGTGGACATCGCTTGTGTTTAATCTATTATATTTAGTGTTGATAATTATCAGTGACAGTCAAGTACTAGACACATTACTGATTTAGTAAGTAGTATAGTACAATATCAATAAACTAGGTCAGAAACCATTGATAGTCCTCCTAATTACTATGGTGTTAGGAGGAAATTAGTACTTTTGTATAATATCAATGTCTTTGTAGTGTTTATATAACAATGAACTTGTTATGTCTTCTAAAAACTAATTAACACATACTTTGTAGTATAGTATGACCACTACATGTATTACATGTAATATTATTACTACAAACTGTAAGTACTCATTTGTTTTCATTAACATTGTTATTTAATTCTACCTGATATGTAACAACAAATATGATTTTGTCTATCTAATGTGTCACACCCATTTTAAGGAGAAAGGGGTCTGGTGATATTCAATAAAAATGTTGTCCAAGACATAGGATTTCCTAAGTCCCAATCAAAGCAGAGATTGTCATAATGCTCCGCCCTTCATAAATGATGTAATCTAAAGTAGAATCTGGAAAATTGTGAGCTAATTCACATAGTGACTAACAAAATGATATTCACCTGAAGACAGGACAGACTGAAGCTAACATGTAATGTTAGTATTCTATAGAAAGAAAACATCTTACTTTATTAGTTATACATTTTTTACATAACTTAATTTATAATGTCATATCTCTGTCAACATGTAATTGTATGATATCAAATGTAAAAGCCTTACTATTATATTTCATTAGAGTGTTTCTTCATGGAATGGGTGTGGCATGTGAGACTACATTTTGTCTATTGTAGCTGCTCATAATCAAAGTATTATATATATAATATTATACAGTGTATATATTGACATGAAATATGTAATTTACCAATTGTTCAGTTAAGGTCCATTAGTAATAACATAATTATAACATGTACTAATATTGGATATTGTACAGTTCATTTATATAATGTAAAGTGGTGTTGTTTCTACTAGCAAACATGAATGTATTGGAAAACAAGAGTGTATATTATCACTGACTATATAAAGTCAGCTGGAGATAGTGTCAGTATTGTTAGCTATTACAATGTGTATTATCCACTGTATACAATGTAGTGTTACCACAAACACTTATGTCACTAATGTAAACACACCCACAAAACCACTAACATATAAACAGATACTTATAAGCTACTTTATATAATAGAGTATTTATACATGTTATGATAGATATAGAGTACTAGGTCTCTCTCCTTAGACTAGTATAACTCAATATATTATATTATGACAAGTTAAAGGAAAAGTAAGTGACATAATATAAAATTAATATATCATATTATAAATTATTAACAAGATATTATTAAAATGATACTTATCATATTAATATGAGACATAAGGTAGTAATATCTAATATAATGATGTGTCCATTATAATGTATTAATAGATAATACTAACTATATCACTGTCAGTTCCTCTCTATTATATTAATATGATAAACTAGTCTAGTATTATATTACTAGTAATTATATACTTTATTATTTATAATGTAAATGTTTTTATTTGTAGATATTAACATTATATGATCTCAGACATCAAATGATATGATGACTCTAACATTAGTACTTGATATTGAGAAGATAATGGACATACTAACTATGAGAATAATTACATATTATAATAATTAATAAATTGACTTTTTATGATCAATTAATTTTGACATACAACAGTTGATAATGAATTCCTATACTATTAATAATGACAATTTTGGAGGTGTGGTTTCTTCATGTAATGAGAAAGAAAGGAAGTGCTAAATGACAATGGCAGAGCCATCAATGATACTGGTAGGTGACTGCAGTATATATGTGTGTGTGTTGTATTAATAGTATTAATCATTAACTGATCCTATTATATGTGACTGTAGACTGTAGCTATGACTATAGTATATAGACATACATTGTTATATAATGATAATATATACTTCAATGTTAGTATGATTGAGTTCACAGGTTATGTATGTGTGTGTGTAGTGTATGATATAAATAATGTTATATTAAACTAATATTGACAATAAATACATTGTGATATTAGGTCTATTATTGTAGAGGTAGAGACAATGATTACTACATGTAGTATTAGATAACTTTAATAGTTACATATAACAATAGAACAATAATATATAGAAATGGTCAGTTAATATGTAGTCTAAGATATTGTATGAAAGGTCATTGACACACCCAATGGAAAGTATTAATAATATTCATGATACAAAATAGTCTTAATTAGAATTCCTCACTAAACTAATTAATATCATAAATGATGTTATTAACTCTACAATCTTATTATTTAATTATTATCACTATATAACTGTCTACATGATATTACATAATGTTCAAGTAAACTTGTATTATGTTAGTACATGTTATTATCAGTTAAATATTAGTAGATAAAACAGGAATAGACTATGAGTAAAGTACATGTACATTATATACATGAATACATGTATTGATTATATATCATCAATGTTGTCTAATAATATATATCTCTGTGATATATTTCTAAAATATACTAAAGTTATTTCATTTCTAATGTGTCTCTCTCTTTATATTAGGAGAAGTCTCTTCGTGATGCAGCTAGTAATGGTGATGTTGATGTAATAAAGAGTGCCATAGAAGATGGTTCAGTTCATGTTAATGCTATAAATAAAGATCATGTGAGTACATGTCATATAATAAGTAGTGACCTTGTAGACATGAATTATAGCAAATAAGTGTCCAATTTATAACAACTTAGTTGATAGTATACAATACATGGAAATATAGTGGTACCTCTAATAATGGGCATTCTCAATAGTGAATACCAATGGATAATTACTTTGATATGGACTGACCTTCCATTGACTATGATGGAATTGCACCCTCTAAAATGTAGACACCTCTATTTTTGAACAAAAGATTTCTTTTACTCTATCACATGTAATTTTACCATTATAATGATGATGGGTGTGTCTAATGTAGTCCATGTGGACTTACCATGTACAATATATGGCTTAACATAAGGTTTTTGACAATTTCTCCTTCTTTATGTACTTTAATTAAACTAGTTCCAGATGTTCATTTGAAGAGAAAGATATCAATAAAGCATACAATATGTACTTGTAAATATTTTGTTCTAACCTTTGAGCTAAGGTCACCTCTTTTATAGTGGACATTTGTTGCTATGGTGTCCACTATTTCGAGATTCCACTGTAGAGAAAACTGAGCACTATTTGAAAGATAGTTAAAATAATGTTCATAGTAACAGTAATACCAGGTTTATAGTACAGGGTTAATATTACTATTCAAAATGACACTACATTGAAGTAAACTGTAAATGATGTCATAAATGATCTGACAAACAAATCTATATTGTATATGTGTTATATGAACCTGATATATGTAAATGGTATTATGTAAGAGATATAGTACTGTGTGATCATGTTGTATGATGTTTTCTCTGTCTCTATTTAGTATGGCTGGACCTTGTTACATTATGCTGCTAATTATGGACAGGATGATGTCATCAGTTATTTACTCAGTATTGGTGCAGACCCAAATATACAAGATACGGTGAGTGTTTATAAATAATGTTATATATTATATTGTATTCTAGTACATGTAATGATATTATAAATACATAATAAGTACATGTCTATTATGTTCTAATATTTGTTACATATGACTATCACAGTAAACTCTTGTTAGTAATATCTAACTGTTATATTGTCACTGTAATTGAAGTATGTATAATATATAATATATATTTTTTAATAGAATACTGTTCATATTAACTTTGTATTTTGACTATAACTTTGTCTCTTTTATTTAATTTCTTATTATAAGATACTAAGTTATTCCAATAGTTCTTCTATTTAATGTAGTACATGTTAATATGTTTGATAATTTTAAAGTCAACTCAGTATATTACTCATAAGGACAGTATAGTCATCAGGACACATGTACATTGAAACATAATGGAGTTATTAAAATGTAATATACAAGGTCAAAGTTAATATGAACAGACATTAGTTATAGTCATGTGACTTATAGCCAATCAAATATCTTGATTTCAATCAGGTGACTGTGATACATTTTCTTAATCAAGCACTATTTTTAATAATTAATAGTTCATTTTGTTAAAATTAAACAAAATCAAATACTAAATTACAATTTATAGAAACCATCAGTGACCTTTTTACATTTTTAATGATTAAAAAAGATTCTATCTTATATGTGTCCTTTCATTATACCACATTTTTATTGATAAAAAGAATGCCCAACTGCTACTGCTAGTTCAAAAAGTAGGACAACAATAAACATTCAATAAATGACTAAACTTGTTAATAGTTGTAAGTCACATGACTATAGCTAAATCATTATAAACTATGCATGTGGTGTTATTATGTATAGTAATAATGGTATTTAAAGGATTTAAAATTTAACATTATTGAAAAAATCCGTTATTGTTAACATTTTGTGTGTATTAAAATTTGTATGTGCAATTTTAAGTAGGTGTGGTTAATTTAGGTACCGACCAATAAGTAAAATGTAGATTTAACATTTTTGAACACTAAACAATATATAATATAAATATAATATGAATATACTAACAGAAATCAGTTAATACAAGTCTATAAATGAGATAATCACATATCATTCATGGACTGGTTCTAAAACTAGTTTATTGTAATCTTCTATGATTATGATACATTGAGTAGAAAGATCTACTGACTATGCTATTGTTATGTAACTATCCCAAGTCTTGAGAACTGATTGAATTGAAATATCAACTTTTAATCAAAGGGACATGTTTAACATGGTGGTATATTTTAATTCTTGTTATTGTGCAGCTATCTATGAATAACATGGAAATAAATTTCCCATACAAATTTATATCTTTATGTACATTTACCTTTAGTTTATGGGATATTTTATATGTCCTAATTACTATGTTTACTTTATAATCAAATAATATACATTCAACTATTTGAAGCTTATTTTAACAATTTTTGGCATTAATTTTAGCAGTTGTATAATTTCCTTTATGATATTAAAATTTTAGTACTAGCTATTGTCTATGATAGTCACTAATATTTCTAAAATTAGTAAAAACAAATTTACTAAAGACTAATGTAGTGTTAATATTTCACTTAGGCACATAAACCTCAACATTATTATAATATCATCATCAAACATCTTCCTTCTACAAATTAATACAATAAACACTTATAATTGATTATATATATAATGTCCGTCATTAGTCAGAACAATGCTGTGTTTCTTAAGAAAAAAATTAAAGCATCTCTCTCATTTTCTTGGATTTTCTTGTTGCTATAATCTTAACCTCAATGATAATAGTAATGCTGATTCTATAGGAATGAACAAATATATCACACTTGTCATATCTCTTGACTCCACCTCCTTAATATACAGTACTTATAATGTATGTACTTGTTAATATAATGTAAAAGTATTTATGATATATTATGTCTTTAACGTTAATATTACTGTATATGTATATAGGATGGGGAAACACCACTTTATACATCATGTGACAGCAATGAAGCTAACTCAGTACAGTTACTGTTACAAGGTGGTGCTAAACCTGATATTGCTAATGAAGTAAGTTATCACAATGTCTACATCAGTGATGTGTCTATTATAGTGTCAATATAATCAACTTCCATTACAATTACTGGATCATTACATCATTATCATTATCATTAAGTTACAATTATAACTATTTTTTAAAACTACAACTATCATTACTACTATTAAAAATGCATATATAATCACATGACAATAAATAGACAATTACATATATTTGGAATTAAACTTCAAGAAAATCAGTGTTTTAAAATTTTTCTATTTAATAGAATAGCATTAATGTTACAATCAATGACATCAGTGTAATACTACAAACAATGGTTTTAATTCTATAAGCAATGTTACATAACAATACCTTGTTCCACAATGTTGTATAGTATTCTATTGTCATCATGATGTGGTATATACCCTCATCTTAAATATGAATTATTAATTACAATAACTATTTTGAAAAGACCTGATCGCTGTACATGGAATTCTGTAATTATAGTTTTGACACTATGTCTGTACTTGACTAGAAAGCTGAGATAAAGGTTATTATTAATGAGACCACCCACACTTACAGAATACTTCGCCTACCATACTATGTTTACTGTTCAGATAAATATTGCTATCTACTTTGATCTGTATAAATTATTTTGTCAAAAGAAAAGAAACAAAACAGGTGGTAATGAATATGTATACACAAATCAATACAAACTTTCTCTTCATAAGTAGTTATGTCCTTCAATCTATATTGTTCATAACAAAGAATTTACATTAGTTTTTTGTTCTTTTTACTGCTTATATATAGCAATAAAAGGACATAAACTGGTCAGCTATTTATATAAGGACTTTTGTATGGATTTGTGTGTATACATAATTATTATATTAGGGATTGAATTCTAGCAGTTATCTCTTAGTCATAGAAAGAGATCAGTCTAAGTACTATATACTGGTAGAGTATAAAGTAGCTATAGTAGTGTATTATTATATATTATTAGTACATACCCTACATCTTTATTTCATGTGTCATATTAATAACTTGAAGTAAAACTTTCCTCTAACATATTTGTCATGTATTAGCAGAGAGTGAATATCATCTAGCATTAGTTAATAACACATTTGGTATATACATTGTAGTTTGTGCTTGTATGTAACATTAATATTATATGTTATTTAGGATGGCAAGACTCCATTGTACATAGCATGTTACAATGGTTATGATAAAGTAGTACAACTATTACTAGACCATGGTGTTAAAGTGGATGTTCCAGACAAGGTCAGTGACATCTTATATGTATTATGTTAAGTTATGTAACACAACAGAAGTTAATGAAGCTACTTTGTCACATATAAAAATAACAAAAAAATATGTCAATGTATTGTCATTGTTCAATCATGGAATATTGAAATCCATTTGTGTTCACTTTATACCTGGACATTATGTGTGGTAGAAGATGTTGACAGAAATATGTATATTGTTGTGGTACAGGCTCATTAGTGGGTGTTTCCTACCAAACAATGTGTAACCTTTCAGCAAATCATGGAAGGATTTTTTGTGTTGCTAACCTACAAATAATCAGTGTTATGGTATCAGTAAAATGTAGTAAAAGTTTATATCATTTTTAGTGCACATATCAATAATTTTATAGAGTATAACTAAATAATATTGTACGTAGCCAGTATATATCTAGGAATAAGTACAAACAAGAGGTCAACATCTCTCTACCTCTGATGAACTACTCAATAAAATAGCTAAAATCACAGGAAGAAGGATTACCATAGCATTGTAGTTAAAATATATAGGATAAATGGTGAATAAACAGACTGGTCCTTTCATCAGACACTATATCTTAAGTCCTGAACATGCTATTGACATGGAACTAACTGAATCTGAAAGAGAAGGCTTTTAAACCCTACATGTTTATTTCATGTGTCATATTAATAACTTGAAGTAAAACTTTCCTCTAACATTTTTGTCATGTATTAGCAGAGAGTGAATATCATCTAGCATTAGTTAATAACACATTTGCTATATACATTGTAGTTTGTGCTAGTATGTAACATTAATATTATATGTTATTTAGGATGGCAAGACTCCATTGTACATAGCATGTTACTATGGTTATGATAAAGTAGTACAACTATTACTAGGCCATGGTGTTGAAGTGGATATTCCAGACAAGGTCAGTTGATGTATCATGTATTCATGTTAAGTTATATAACACAACAGAAGTTAATAAAGCTACTTTGTCACATATAAAAATAACAAAAGACTATGTCAATGTATTGTCATTGTTCAATAATGGAATATTGAAATCCATTTGTGTTCACTTTATACCTTGACATTATGTGTGGTAGAAGATGTTGACAGAAATATGTATATTGTTGTGGTACAGGCTCATTAGTGAGTGTTTCCTACCAAACAATGTGTAACCTTTCAGCAAATCATGGAAGGATTTTTTGTGTTGCTAACCTACAAATAATCATTGTTATGGTATCAGTAAAATTCAGTAAAAGTTTATATCATTTTTAGTGCACATATCAATAATTTTATAGAATATAACTAAATAATATTGTACGTAGCCAGTATATATCTAGGAATAAGTACAAACAAGAGGTCAACATTTCTACCTCTGATGAACTACTCAATAAAATAGCTAAAATCACAGGAAGAAGGATTACCATAGCATTGTAGTTAAAATATATAGGATAAACGGTGAATAAACAGACTGGTCCTTTCATCAGACGCTATATCTTACGTCTTGAACATGCTATTGATATGGAACTAACTAAATCTGATAGAAAAGGCTTTTAAACCTTGGTGTTGCAAAAATGAACTAGATCACAAGTATAGCTTTGATGTTAGAGACGGGAGAAAAGGAAGTCTTGGTAAATGTTAAATTTATTTGAACAGATGGTACCATTAAACTGACAGCACTTAACACTAGAGACAGAGCAAACCAATTGTTACAAATCTAACAAACATAATTTGTCCACATATCAAAATACATATCTAATAAATTTCAGCTAAAGCTGACTACAATGTGACTAACTATGGTAGATGAGAAATCTCCAGCCCATTAAACAGACATAATTAACAAAGAGGTGTGGCTTTCATAATATTAAAAAAATTATTATACCAAGTGTATGTGATTAATTAATACAAAATTACAGACATATATTTTGAAAAGAGTGTATTTTTCATCTTAGTTTCAATAGCAAAAGTGTATGTTAAATTGTCACATGAATACAAAGTTTATTGACATTTGTCACAGAAGAAGTTGACTGTATTTTTCATCTTTAGTTTCAATTAAATTGATGAAACCATCATCTTCCACAGTACTCAAATTCTACTGACTTATAAGCCTTTGATGCTCACATGTCTTATCCTTGCAATTTGTAATAGCTTGTCCAGTGTTTGTCAGATAGAAAATAATATTTTCATAAACAAAAAATTATTAACTATAATTACCCCTCTCATTAACATTAGGACATGTAGATCTAGTATTTTATCAAGCTACTCCAATAGGAACAACATCTGTATAATTTTAATTATTATTCATAATAAACTATAGCTATTACCTCTCTTATTAACATTTCCTGGATCATCCACTTACTGAAAAGGAACAACAACTATTCAGACTACACAGTAGCTGGATGCTTCTGAAAGGCAGGGACACAGCCTTAGAAAAATACATGACTGCCTTCTGAAAAAAGTAAAAGAGGAAACATCGCTACAATGAAAGAAGTCCATAAGATCAAACCTGTCCCCACAAGAGAGAACAACACTATAGGACCTCCACAACCAAGATGACATCATTATAAAAAAACAGACAAAGGATCATCTGTAGTCATCTGTAGCAAAGAAGACAATATTACTGAAGCCAACAGGCAACTCGGCGACACCAACTTCTACCAAAAACTATTCAATGATCCAACCATGAAACACCATTACCAAATTAGCCAAGCTGTGACAGAAATGTTTAATAAAGGTTCTATTGACAGTCACACCAAAGACTTCCTTTCTACAAAACAACCAAGACCTCCATGTTTCTACCTACTATCTAAAATCCACAAACCAGGTAATCCAGGACAACCCATAGTGTCATCCAAGTGTTCACCAACAGAAAACGTCTCAGCCTTTGTGGATTTCACCTCTGTCCATTAGTCACTAAGATTCCATCCTATATAAAAGACACATCGGATTTCCTTAGAAAACTACAGGACTTACCCCCATTTCTAGATGGAACAATATTTGCCATCGTAGAAGTCTCCTCCCTCTATACCAAAATCCCCCACACAGAGGGATTGAAAGCCTGCAAAGTAGCCTTAAATAAACTACGACATCAACCCCCCACCCCCAACTGAAGACATCTTAACACTCATTGAACTCATCCTAATGAAAATGCATTCATCTTTAATAAAACAGAACCACCTACAAAATGAAAAACCATGCCATTTGCACCTCCACCAATGTAATATACCTCATCAGTTGTGCAGCATGTGGCCTACAATATGTAAGGGAAACAGAATAACTACTCAGCTGGAGATATCTCCACAAAACAAAATCAGAAAACCAGTAATTGAACACAGACAACAAATAGCACATTTTCAAACAACATAATATATTTAAACAGTGACACACATATTTGAGAACAACATGACAACTTTGATGAGACAACAAGACAATTGTTTTTTTCATGGACAAAACATGGGTTAATGACTATCACACAAAAGGGCACATTGGGTGGATAGCTATGGAAGGGGGAGATGGATAGTATCAAGTGGGAAAGGTCAGAGGTTGATAATAGTTCATGCTTATGGAGTGGAAGGTTGGGTTCATAGTACTGACTTGGTCTTTAGATCAGAGACAAACTTGATGGACTATCACAATGAAATGAACAGTGAACATTTTATGGAATTTTTTACATGACAATTACTACAAACATACCAGATAACTCTGTTATAGTTTTAGACAATGCAATGTATCACAACAAACAAATGGACAAAGCACCAACAACAGCAAGTAAAAAGCATGACATCAAACAATTACTAGACATAATATACAATATGATGACATGACAAAGTAAAACAACACAGACCAACAACACTATACTTGACAGACGAAACTGCTACATATACATACTGTCTATTGTCAATTGTGTATTCAATCCAATTGAGTTAGCATTGGGCATCAGTATAAAGTTATGTTACAAAACATAACATAAAATTTAATTACAAGACATAGAATTACTAACACCAGATGATTTATATACACACAATGACTGAATGTGGAGAGAGAATTTTGTAGACATGTAGTGGACATTGAAAATAATTATTTTGAGAAGAATGGACTTATTGAGGATATGATTGAAGAAATGATGATTGGGTTTGAGGACAATGACAGTAATGATGATTTTGTAGATCAAGATGACATGATAGATAAAAATGACAGATAATTGATTGACAAGGTATCATGATGAACAACTTGATCATGACCAGTAGACATATGTGCAAATCCAAGCAACTAAATAAACACCAGCTGTTAGGATAACCCTAAAACCCCTTTTTATTAACCTTTATTTTACAACAAATACAAAGCTTTAACAGTTGTTATTTTCTGTCACTTTCAGAGTGGCTTTATAACATATAATTATAATATTAACTCTATCATTTTTAAGGTTTTATGATAGTGAAAGCATTTACCAATAATTACTGATGTGGTTTTTGATACACCTATGAAGCATTAAAGTTTAGAGGTGTGGTTTATTATTAACCACATTTTCTTTATATTAAGTAGATAAAACCTACAATGATGTAACAGGTATTGTAGTATTTATTCATTGGACAATCCACTCTTAGTTATTTTGTTTAATGAAGAGAGCAAGATGTCTTTTAGGTGACTAATTTCAATAAGATTAATATAAGATTTTTTAAGTATTAATATGGACTCAATGCTGCAACAAACATTTTAGTTATAGTAGTTTATCATTATCTGTGACAACTATATGTACTTGTACTATTCACATATTTGCTATATCCTGTAAATGTACATTTATAAACTAGTTTCTTTGACATAAATCACACAGTATATAATACATTATCTTCCTTTATTGTTAATATAGTTTAAATGTAACACATACATTTATTATATTCACTAGTTAATTGATGTTCCACTCATAACGTTTATATTTATCTATCTATCTATATATATAGGAAGGCAAGACCCCTCTCTATGTTGCGTCAGAGGAAGACTACAGTGAAATTGTGCAATTATTACTAAAGGCTAATGCTAATACCGATCTAGCAAACAAAGTAAGTTGTCTGATTTAAAATAGTTATCATATTTCCTTGATTAATGTGAGAGCATTTTTACATGGCATTAAAAGAAGGCACTTGTTTATTTAGTGTAGTTATTAACCCTTATCTTACAAAAAAATACAAATCATTAGCTGTTGTTTTGTTGTCTCTTTTAGCTTTTATAAGTTACTTTATAACAAATTATAAATTGTTATTTTAAATCTTTTTTATTATAATGAAAGCATTCATTGATTATAGATACATTTGAAAGATGGGAGCATGTTCAATGAGCTTGATTATTCTTAAGTTGCTATAGTTTCAATTTGCTACACCAAAATTTTTTCCTTGTTTTTCTATAGTGGTACATGTAGTATGTAATTGTTATGTGACAACTATATGTACTTGTACTATACATTTAATGTTATGTTGTGTACATGTACATTTACAAACTAGTTTCTTTTGACATAAATCAGACAGCAAACATTATCTTCCTTTATTGTTAATTGACATAAATCACATAGCAAAGCATTATCTTCCTTTTATTGTTAATATAGTTTAGATATAACACATACATTATTATATTCACTAGTTAATTTGATGTTTCCCTCATAACATTTATATCTATATATATATATATATGTATAGGAAGGCAAAACCCCTCTCTATCATGCATCAAAGAGAGGTAAGATTGAAATTGTGCAAGTATTATTAAAGGCTAATACTAATACTGATCTAGCAAACAAAGTAAGTTGTCTGATGTAAAATGGTTATTGTGTTTCTTTGATTAATATAACAGTACTTGACCTGACATTAAAAGAAGGCAGGTGTTTATTCAATGTAGTTATTAACCCTTATCTCACAAAAAAATACAAATCATTAGTTGTTGTTTTATTGTCTCTTTTTAGCTTTTATAAGTTACTTTATAACAAATTATAAATCGTCATTGTAAATTTTTTTTTATATTATAATGAAAACATTCACTGATCATAGACATGTTTGAAAGATGGGAATCTGTTGCTTGGAATAAAACTTTCCACATTAAGCTTGATTATTCTTAAGTTGATATAGTTTCAATTTGCTATACCAAATGTACATTTACAACTAATTTCCTTTAACATAAATCACACAGTATATAATACATTATCTTCCTTTATTGGTAATATAGTTTAGATGTAACGTGCATCATTATACTCACTAGTTAATTTGATGTTCCTCACATGACATTTATTTCTGTAAATATATATAGAGAGGCAAGACCCCCCTCTTTGTTGCATCAAAGAAAGGTGACATTGAAATTGTGCAAGTATTAGTAAAGGCTAATGCTAGTATCGATCTAGCAAACAAAGTAAGTTGAATGATGTAAATTATTATATTTTTCCTTGATTAATGTCAGAGTATTTTAACCTGACATTACAGAATGCAGGTGTTTTTTCAATATAGTTAGTAATCCTTACCTGACCAAAAAACACATTAGCTGTTGTTGTGTCTCTCTTTTTAGCCTTTAATAGTGACATTATATCAAATTTTAACTTGCAATTTTAAGTCTTTTTTAGTGAAATAGTGAAATTGTTTACTGATACATTTGAAGCATAGGAGACTGTTGCTTTTAGTTTAGTCTTTCTCTGGTGAAGTTGATTTATCTTAAGTTGATGTAGTTTCAAGTCATTCTCATTATATTAAGCTTTGAGGTGTTTTATCATAAAATAGAGTGCCCATCTACATGTATACTCTATTTGCATTGAGAATGAATGTGGTTTGGTTGAATTATAGTTATGACAGTGTCATCAACCTAATTTGGCATTTTGTTGTAGTTGCAAACATTTGTATGTCACTTTGAAGCTTTTCATAGTTATTTGTGATTGTCTCTTCATATTTTATCTTATTTTTACTATTAAAATTAATGTATTCTCAATAATTTCTGAACTTTTCTTGTGACATTGGACAAACTTGCTTGAGTATTCATTGATCATATGCTAATCATGTATACTTTATGAACTTATAATATGTTTTGAATGGACAAATCTTATGATAATGTAACCCTTACTGTATGATGTAATACATATTGTAGTATTTGTTCATTTACCAATCCACTCTAAGCTATTTTGTTTAATGAAGAGGTGAGTATAGATTCAATATAACAATCTTACTTGTCTTTTAGTTGAATTTTTAAGTGTTAATATGAATTCAATGCTAAATTTTTTTCCTGGTTTTTCTATCGTGGTACATGTAGTTTGTCATTATCTATAACAAGTATATGTACTTGTACTATCCACATATTTGCTATATCCAGTACATATACATTTGCAAACTAGTTTCCCTTGACCTAAATCACACAGTAAGTATATAATATATTATCTTCCTTTATTGTGAATATAGTTTAGATGTAAAATATATACATTATTATACTCACTAGTTAATTTGATGTTCCTCACATGACATTCATATCTGTACATATATGTATATATAGGAAGGCAAGACCCCTCTCTACATTGCATCAAAGAGAGGCTACATTGAAATTGTGCAAGTATTACTAAAGGCTAATGCTAATACTGATCTCGCAAACAATGTGAGTTGTATGATGTAAAAACAAATTAATAATTTTCCTTGATTAGCATCAGAGCATTTTGATATGACATTAAAAGAAGGCAGATGTTTATTGAATACAGTTGCTAATTCTTAGCTCACAATAACTACAAAACATTAACTGTTGTTTGATGTCCCTTTTAGCCTTTTAAGAGAGACATTATAGCAAATTATAACTTGTCATTTTAAATCTTTTTTTATGATAGTGAAGTTGTTCACTAATCACAGATACATTTGAAGCATAGGAGCAGGTTGATTTTATTGAAGTCTTATTCTAATGACCTTGATTTTACTTAAGTTGTTGTAATTTCAAATCATTCTCACTACATTAAACTTTGAGGCATTTTATCAAGAAAATACAGTACACATCTACATGTATACTCTGTTTGAATTGAGAATAACTGTGGTTTGGTTGATTTTAATTATAACAATATCATCAACCTAAATTGGTGCGATGTTGTATGTAGTTGGAAAGATTTTGTGTGTCATACTGAAGTGTGTCGTGGTTCTTTGCAACTATCTCTCTTCTTACTCTACTTACTTTGACTATTAAATCTATTTCCATCAGTTTCTAAGCATTTATTGTGAAGGTAGAGAAAGCTTGTATGAGCATTTTTAATCATATACAAATCATTTGTGATATCAGGTTGTAGGGGAATGCAAAGGATTCCATTCATTTTATTTGAGATTTCAGATTGGTTTCTCTCCTAAATGGCTAGCACTCTAGTTTTTTGGTGATATTTATGAATTTGCAAAGTATTTTAAGTGATACAAACCATTTCTCTCTAGTTGATTCCCAGCCAGAGTTATTACACAGAGTTAGTGATCATTCTCAACACAAACAGAGTATATTACATCACTTAAATGTGACAGAAATATTACTTATACTATACACATATTTGCTACATATGAGTTTTCATCTAAAACACTTTTCCTTTGATATAAAACACACACATGTATTATGTTATTGTTAATTTATTTTGTTTTATGATATTTTCTGTCATACTACATATGTATTTTGTTACTGTTTAGATGTAACATATACATGATTAGATTTACTAGTTAATTGATGTTCATCACATTACATTTATCTCTGCATATATCTACATATCTATAGAGAGGCAAGACCCCTCTCTATGCTGCATCAAAGAATGACTCCATTGAAATTGTGAAAGAATTACTAAAGGCTAATGCTAGTGCTGATCTAGCAAACAGAGTAAGTTTTTTGTGTCCAAATGTACTGATCCCTTGATTAAAATAATTATCATATTTCTACCATTAACTCCTTTATGTTTGTTAAGCTTTTTGATCTGACATTAAAGAAGGCAGGTGTTTATTTAATTTAGTTATTAACCCTCATCTGATTAAAAATTACAAAATATTAGCTGTTGTTTTTGGTCACATTTAGCCTTTAAAAATCACTTTAAGAAAAGTATAATTTGTTATTATAAATATTTTTTTAATACTGAAAATATTTACCTAATCACAGATGCATTGAAACATTTGAGCAGTTAGTTGCTTTAAGTAAAGTCTTTCTCTGTTAAGCTTGCTTTAGTTGCTATAGCTATGCTATGTAAGCTATTTTTTAAATTTTAAAATGGTAAATATAATGGCCTTTGGTACTTACATCATGATGTCAGGTTCAAGCCACACCCAGCAAAGATATTTGTTTGAATAAGGAGTTTATTAGCTGAATAAAATTGCTTGCTCCCTTGTGCTTAATTAAGGTAGATAATCATTTAAATATATATTTAATTAAGTTCAAAATACACTGAAACAAAAATTGTGTATTTATTCTATTATGTAAACCAATGTTGTAATAATTCAAATATAAAGATAATTTAGTATTAATCTAGTTATTGATGTTGGGTTTACACAATATAGTACATAAAATTATGCTTGTAGTTATTACAACAAGGGGAGTGGTTTATTGTTATTACAGTACTATATATGTGTTTAGTTCCATGTCAATATGAGAACTGTTGTAGTGTACTAGTACACAAATATATATTGAGTTAATGAAACAAACCACACCCCATGATATAGCAACTAATTTAGTTTATTACCGGTCACACTATAGTTATTATATGCTGGGATAAGGCATAGTTAACAACACACCGTACTAGTGCAGCTATACTTTAATAATAGTTACTGATGACCTTTAAATTAGTCTATATACGTCATTTAGGAGCTCAAACCCACTATAACAAATACAATAATAACTTCCAATAACATTAGTACAAATCTGATTACAACAGAATAGTCCTTCTGAACACTAGTAACTGAGAATTCACAACAATTTTATTTCTTTTTACTGCTTATATATAGCAATAAAAGAATATAAACTAGTCATCTACTTATGTAGTGACTTTTATATGATTTGTGTGTATATATAATTAATCTTCACTATCATGTCTCTTTCCTTCAGTTGTCATAACTATATTATTGACTTCTTTCAAAGTGTGTTTGATTACTAGTACAACTGTCAATGATAATTAGTGAATATTGATATTATAATTGTTGGATACTATGGACTGAATTCTAGCTACTCTGTCTTAGCACACAAAGAGATGAATCTAAGTACTATATACTGGTAGAATATAAAGTAACTATAGTAGTAAATTAGTATACAGACTACATCTTTATTGCATCTATCATGTTGATAACATCAAGTAAAGCATTTCCAAACAGCTAGAGGATGAACAATCTCTAGCATCACTTAATAATACTTTTGCGATATAGTTTGTATTAGTATATGAAAATAATATTTTATATTGTTTAGGATGTTCTGACTCCATTGTACATAGCATGTTACAATAGTTATGATGAAGTAGTACAAATATTACTAGACCATGGTGTTCAAGTGGATATTCCAGACAAGGTCAGTGACATATCATGTATTCAGGTTAAGTTATGTAACGCAAAATAAAGGTTATTAGATCTACTTTGGTCATTTAGGAAGTTAGCAAAGGATGATCTCTATGTGTTGACATTATTTAGCAATTGTTACAGTCATGGATCAGTAGACATTTTAAATATCTTTTATAATTACTACAAAAGATATAATATATAGACACAGCTAGCATGTCAATATGTAGGTATTAAAGGTTCTTTTATTTCAATGTACTTTTTTATAAATTACACAGAAATTGTATATTGAGAATTCAGCAATTTTTATCAGATTACAAACTGTGATCTCTAAACAATCTTTGAGTAGAGCTTCATGAGATACTGTAAGGGTACAAATTTTCGAGGGTTTAAATTTTCGTGTTTTTTTTAATTTTGCTTTATTATTTGATTTCGTGGGTATTAACTTTCATGTTTAGTGGGTGTGAAGTATTAATTTATGGGTGTGGTATCAGACATGTGTTGTGAACACAAGCGTGAGTTTCGCGAAGTATGGCTAGCTATTCATATGAATCCATAGTGAGAGGGTACCATATATACAAGAAAATCTGGGAGGCAGTTGACAGAGAAGTACTTCAGTGTAAAAGAGAAAGAAGAAACCCCTTTACAGTAGCCGTTATTTACAAACTGTTATTGAGATCACGTGATTATGCGTGGGTGGAATAAAAGTTAAATTTTGTGATAAAACAACAACCCACGAATACAGCAAAATTAAATCCCCCACAAAAATTTATTTCCTTACAGTATTATTTTTATTGTTTGATTTAATAAGTATACTATTTAACCAAATAATAATAATGTAATTAAAAATATTTAGTAAAACAACTCCTATAACTTGACAAAAAATTGGAATAGTTATATATATTTTTGAATTATCCAGTAAACGTGACAATGTAGTATATGACAAGACAATAGTGTGTGACATTTGTACAGTCTCACTTAATATGTCTTATTTAACACAGTGTATTTGTTATTATTTAGTATGGCAGAACACCTCTACATGGTGCCTATTGGAATGATAAAGATGACATTGTCAAATTGTTAACAGAATCAGGAGCTAGTAATTTGGAGGCAGTGAAAATTGTAAGTGAAATGTGATATTTAAATAGAAATAAAGGTTGATTAAATTAATTTTGTAGATAGGAGACAAAAGTTAGCAATATTAACATAATGATAGTAATATTAAATCCTCTATTAGTAATGATAACATTGTTGTTTAGTTATACATTATAACTCATTAATCAGTTACATAAGTAAATGATGTAATGTAATGATCTGTTAATTATAATATATCAATACTATGTCATGTTATGTGAACATAAATCTGTGATCTTTTCTACAGGACACTTTACTACTCAAATCTGCAAAAGAAGGTGATTTAGAAGGTGTTAGAGACTCACTCACCAAACAAGCCAATATTAACATTGCTAATGAGGTATACACTATATTTATGTACCTATTTACTTTAAACTTCCAAAAGTTCAGCAAATTAGATTCTTGTTTTGTTAATTTTATGCCCAGTTCTATAGTTATCATAACTAAAGTTTTAATGAAATTAGTGAACCTCACCACTTATGATCAGTAATAATGTTTGTCTAGACTATAGGCTATTTTGGAGAATTGACATTCAGATTTGAGACACTACTTAGTAATATGGTCTATGCTGATAGACTTACTTGTTTCTTTAAATTAGAACAATTTGTTATAACTAGAGTATTATTATGAAATATTGTACTAAAAATAATAACCAGTTTGATGCACGTATTGTTAAAGGGTTTATATCTAGCCTTTACTACTTATTGACAAACTGACAGGCATAGAATTATCTAGAAGTATGTTAGGCCTGCTTCCCTATTGGAAGATGGAATGTAAGACAATGGTTTTATTCCTGGACTAACACAGTTAATTATAACCTGGTATCATTGCCCTTGGCTCCTTGAGATAGGAAATGTTGCAATAATCACTCATGCCCTGTTTCCTGTTTAGTCTAAGGTAGTAACTGTAACTTTAGATGTCATATGAAAGTAAAGATATCAAGCTTTGAATTGACCAAGATTTGATTGTATCCATTCAATGTTTAGTGGTTTACGTTTTGTAAAGTATATTTTGAGACCATAATATTATAGTAACATTCTTGTTAAGATTTGATGTAATCATATAAACAAAAGGAACAATGACAATTGCATTACATGTACATCTCAATTCTCTTTATGTCATATGTTAGGATGGAGAAACAGCACTGATTGTTGCTGCTAGCTATAACCATACAGATATCGCACTTCTTCTGATTGAGAATGGCTGTTCTGTTGACATTAGGGATAAAGTGAGTTAATAGAGTACTGTTTAACAAAGAAACTTACTTTTAATAGACATGCATTAAGTTTAACAACCTAGCCTTTACTACTTATTGACAAACTGCAGGCATAGAATTATCTAGATGTATGTTAGGCCTACTTCCCTATTGGATGATGGAATGTAAGACAATGGTCTTATCCCTGAACTAACACAGTTAATTGAAGCCTAGTATCATTGCCCTTGGTTCCTTGAGATAGGAGATGTTGTAATATCCATGTATCCATATTTATTTGCCAAGATTTGAATTGACCAATTTATTAGACACCATGATTCCTAGCATAGTTGTCTGTGAATGTGACTATTAGACATTATCACAATGTTTATAACTTGTTATTGCAATCAACATACCAGATGAATCATACATGACTTGTTTTCGTTTACATTTACTGTTCTTGAATTGGATACTAAAATTTTTATCTACAAAAGAAAATTATACCAGAATTACTTCAATCAGCTAGAATCCTACAAGTAGAATCTTTTGAATGTCAAAGTTATATACATGTTAGCAAACATTAGTACTAGCATAAACTTGAGGTAGCTAAGTTTCTGTAAATGTTTGTGGCAATTTTAAAAACAATTAATAACCACTATGTCAGCATTGTGTTACTCTCAACCATTTCACACAATGTTATTTAACAGTACTTCAGTCTAGATCCTATCCTCAGACTACCACAGATTACAAAAAAGTTGTCTGATATTTTTGTTTGTTTTTACTGGTATTTAAAGTCTTAAATCTTGCAATAATAATGGTGTGATCCTCATTTTTAAAGGAATAATTCTAACTTTAGAACAAAATGTTATTGTACAAATACCACTGTAAGATAGAAGTATCTTTTGTCATATGTTGAACTTTCATAATTTTGTAATGAATAGTTTTAAAATGATACCAGTTTAAATTAAAGCAATTGACAAACAAACAACTAAATACTGTAATCCTTATTCATGTAGAGGTGGTAAGGGATAATTACAATGTTAATTATTGCATATCTCTCTTTGTATTCTCAGGATGATGACACTGCTTTACGCTGGGCAGCCTATAATAACAATGTTGACCTTCTTAAGATGATTTTGGACCATACTATTGACATTGATGTTAAGAATAAGGTGAGTATAATTAAAACTACAATTGTGTTAATAACCATCCCTTGTACAAGATTGAATTTTTGACACATGCAGTGTGTCACATGGTCCTAAGATTGTTTGGATCACATTGTTGTATATGTGTGGGTGTCCACTTTTACCATATTATTGTATTATTGTATCTGATGTTTGAAGTGAATGAATTAAATTAACCATCATAAAGTATCTCCTGATGTGTATGGCAACAAATTGTTTCAATTACTGCTATTGCAAGTGCTTTAATTTAATTGGGTCTGACTGATTTTCTGTAACAAAAGAAACAGCATTGAACAGTACAATATAGCTGTCTCCAACTCTCCAGTTTCCATGTAGACTTGGTAAATATAGTCTTTAACAGCTATACTATGAAAAATATCATAAAAATAAGTTAAGGACTTTTTACATTTATAATCTTGTCTCTAAAGTCTTGCAATTGTAGGAAATCTAGTAAATAGAAAATAGAACCTAGCTTTTCTTTATTTGTATAAGTGATAAAATGGCATATAGTACTCTGACATTATGTCCCAAACTTCTTACCAATAAATTCTAATATAGGCACTTAGGTGTCCCTTTGGTCTATTCCCATTTTTACTTGCTCTAACATTGTGCTCTGCTTGGCTTCTGAATTATTTTTGCAAGTGTCATATTGAAGTAGACTGAACTCTTAGCATATTGCCTTTGTAAAACTTTATGTGAATACCATTTAGTCTGTCTCTATCTTGATACTCGTATTTTTTTGCTTCACCTGGTACAAAATGGCATTTATATACCAAGACATATATGACATATTTGTAGAGACAGATATTCACCAGGGAGAGATGATTTCATGCATTTGAGTGAGTTGTTCTTTTTGTTGATATGCCATGATTCCAGTGGGGATCATTGTATAGGTTGGGGTGACGGTCAAGGATTGTTGTATTCTCTCAATGTATGGTGTGGCCTGTCTTGTAGACATGTTCTACTACAGCACTAATGTTTGCTTCTTGTGAATCAATGGCTCTCTGGTGTTTCTTAAGGTATTGATAGAGATTTCTACCAGTTTGCACAAATGCCTAATAGCATTATGATGTCTGATCCTGATGAGTTTGGTGGAGATGCTTGTAAGCAGTAAATAGATCGAAACTCACTTGTACTATGACTTCTTAGTGTATAGAAGCAATATCATTTTCAGCATGCACAATTATGACACTAGCATCATTAATTCTTGATAGTGTTGAGTTTGATGGAGATACTACATGTATACACTTGTAATCTATATTACATAATGACATGTATATTAATTTAATTGCAAATACAAAGTAACACAAAACTTCAATCAATTGTTATACCAGGAGCTTTAAGAGCATTACTATATTTAGCTCTTTTCTTTGAGGTAATTATTGAAGGTTATGAGCCAAAAGGTTCCACGTTGTTTCATAATAGACATTCTATGAATGTTCTTTCATACTAAAATTTGGTCCCATACAAAAACTGGTCCAGCAGGCCCTAAAAAAAGACCCTGTCGCATTTTTTTTTGTCTGGGGATAAACAAATTATCTACTACAGTAAACATATTACATCACATTTCAACACATTTACCTGTCAAGAATTAGATACCTATGAAGAAGGAGCTAGTCGAGAAAATATACATGTATATTACTACAGAGAGATATTGAGATTGTACAGAAAGTGAAAAGCATGTTAATAGACAAAATCAAAAAGTTTCTTAGTTAAGAATTGAGGTTTATACTGCATATAGAAGAATAAGGAGGTTTGATGTGACAAGTTTATTCATTAATCAACCTGTATATGTAAGATAACTGCCTTCTAAAATGTAGTTACTCAAAAGGAGAACAACAGAAACTTTTAATAAGATGTCATGTAGACACCACTTCAGAGCATTTGGGAAGTAACATTGTATGTCCACCATTAACACTACATTTTTTTGACTCCATGCCAAATATTAATTTACCATCTCATGCAAAGTCACAAATTGGTGCAATAATGTATGTTAAAGAGCCAAATATTGTTCTAGATTTTGTGCAAGTGCAGGAACAACATGGCTACTGTGATTGTAGTATGTTTGTTGTAGCTTTCACCACATCTCTGTATGCTGGACATAATCCAGTTGAAAGCATATACACATTGCACTTTCTATAGCCCCACCTACTTCAATGTTTGTAGGCTTTACAGAATTCCTATGTCTTCAATGAAAAAGAAAGATATGACAATTATGCAATCAAGTGTTGATACCTGTAAATTGTGAATGTAGACAACTTGAGAGTGGCAAGATATTGCAGTGTGATCAAGATTGGTTTTATAACGATTCTGTGATTGTACAGAGTATTATTTGGAAAGGAGATATTATTAGTTGGCTCTGTAAAGCCTGTATTAACTACTTATAGTATTATATTTTTGTAAAAAATAAAGAATTAACAGATAATTATTATTATAATTTTATTAATATAGTTATAACAACTAAGTCTTTATGTTGTAAAGGCTGGTACCATATTTTGAAGGCATAGGACCAGACTGACATGATCTTGTCAGTTAAGTTTTTGTTTTTGTTTCCTAAATCTACAAACAATTTATATATAATAATATGTGTAATGATTAATAAATAGATTGTAGATACAAATGTGCAAGCTGTACTTATAAATATACAAACGTGACAGAGCTCTTAGAGGCTCAATAACAGAAAACATAATCATATTCATGATACTTAAGTAATTTACATTACTCTACTTTTAAGTTTCAGTTAATATATTTTAAATCTGTCAAACAGCATAATGTAATTTATACTGACTTCTACTGATAGTAACATTATCTTGCCTTTGATATCTGGAGTGTAATGTTGTTTTAGTAAATGCTTTAATATTATACAGAGGGATAGAGACATGTTTTACTGATCTGATAGGTTACCTATATCTCTTAATTAACTGATTAGTGTGGTTTTGATAATAATCAGTTTAATTAAGGAAGTGCTTTTGTGTATACTAGGTTAATTAATTATGTAGATTAATTTATTATAAAGTATGTTCATTTTTATATTGAAAAGCAGATGCCTCTACACTTCTACAATACTATAATGATGCAAATCTATTGGAACTTTATGAGACAGTGCTAGCAAACAAGATAGCCTTGTTATTGGAGGTATAGCTTTGAAGCATGAGATTTCTGATATTAAGGAGCATTGGTTGAATGCTAAGATATGTGGCATTATCAAGGAAGTTTCTAATTCAAACTTACCCTTATTTTGATGAAATAATTCTTGATTGAAAAAGTCATATATCTTTGAGTTTGATAAAGGGAGTCTCTTGTGTCTCATGGTTGCACATGGGATGCTTCAAGTATCTCAAATCTTCATCTTTCTTTGATTTTCAGTTTCCTTCTACACATACATTAGCTTCCTATATTCAACACCAAATACAATTATATTTTTTAAGTCTGTGATAATGCTCTAATTAAGTTTTAAAATTAACAGTTATGATTTAGTATTACTTTTAATTTTATCATAACATATGATAATGTAACAGTTATTACAGTATTACTTCTAGTGGGAGTCAGGAGTTATACTGAGTATCTTGATCATTTAACAATCCACCATTCGTGTAAAAATAATAAGGGCTATGAGAGCTCTAGCTCCACCAACTGTTAGGTCTCTGCCCCATCTTTTGAGCCAGCATGCTGCTTTTATGAACTCCACCCTTTCATTGTTATATTTAATGTGTACATGTATGTAAAGTGTAAAGGTTCATTGAGAGCTTTTGTGCTTTCAATGTACCTTTAATATACATTAAAAAAAGGACTAATAAGATCTTTGCAAGAATAAGATAGTAGTTAGAGAGACTACAGAATTAAACCCAACCTGATTATATTGACAATGATTTGTTTGTCTGTACTACAGTGTTAATAGAAAGTGAGCTTAGAGTCTATATATATAACTTTAATGTTGACAAAATATTTGACTAACTAAATTTATAGAGGGTACAAGAAACACCTATTATTTTCTCAAATGGTGATGATTCCATTGTGAATTCTACTTTGATTTTAAGCAAGAACTTAACTGATAACATAGTGGTATTATATCTATTATTTAGAAATCTAGTACTATAGTTTGTTCATATCTTGTTAACAAATCACTTGATTATGTCATTATCACTTATATCTATGTACTCTCTGTAATGACAACACTTGTATATTTAAGTATTTTAAAATATACATGTTCAATGTATTTATAATTGGAATATACATGTAGTTATAGTATATTATGTGAAGTTTGTATACATGTATAACCATGACAATTACTACATGTAAGTCACTACTCAATATCCTTAAACACTTTTGTCTAAAATTTGTATGACCAACTTTTGTGGATATTATATGTCACATGAAATGTAAACTATCTATAAGAACTAAGTGTGTATTATGTAGTATTATAGGAAAATTATCTACTTAACTATCATTGACTACCCTCTACCTCTTTCTTTAATGGATCATGTACATAAACATGCTTATATATGTGAGTAGTTGTGTACCTTTACATTATTACCTTATTTGGATATATCAGTTTGATATGATTAACATGTTAGATGGAAAGGTCAATGTAATAAGATAAAGATATGTCTGGTAGTTAAACAGTAGTCATCATCCAACACTCTCTCTGATTGTCCATTGAATATGTCTACTGGTTACTTTGCAATATATTTACATGTACATTTCAATGATAAATATAAAATAAATGATCTTGTCTTTATTTCTGTAATATCTGTAATTTTCTTTATGTCATACATTTATTAGAATGGAGAGACTGCACTCTATGTGGCTGCTGAGAATGAATATACCGATATTGCACTTCTTCTAATTGAGAGTGGGTGTTCTGTCGATATTAAGTATAATGTGAGTGAAAATATAGGTTGCACACTTCATAACAAAGCCACTTATGGTAGTAGTTCATTTGTTTACATATCTATAGTCTAGCAAGCTAGCATCTTCTTAGCTGATGGTCAAATATTTCCACCTTATCAACAAATATCTAAATACTTGTACATAAATTCATGTACAGTGTACATCTGTTTATTCTCTTTTTGTCATATATTTATTAGGATGGAAAAACAGCACTCTATGTGGCTGCTGAGAAGAACCATACTGATATTGCACTTCTTCTGATTGAGAGTGGGTGTTCTGTTGATATTAAGAATAATGTGAGTTAATATAGGTTGCACACTTCATAACAAAGCCACTTATGGTAGTAGTTCATTTGTTTACATATCTATAGTCTAGCAAGCTAGAGTCTTCTTAGCCGATGGTCAAATCTTTCCACCCTATCAACAAATATCTAAATACTTGTACATAAATACATGTACAGTGTACATTTGTTTATTCTCTTTATGTCATATATTTATTAGGATGGAAACACTGCACTCTATGTGGCTGCTGAGAATAACCATACTGATATTGCACTTTTTCTGATTGAGAGTGGGTGTTCTGTTGATATTAAGAATAATGTGAGTTAATATAGGTTGCACACTTCATAACAAAGCCACTTATGGTAGTAGTTCATTTGTTTACATATCTATAGTCTAGCAAGTTAGAGTCTTCTTAGCCGATGGTCAAATCTTTCCACCCTATCAACAAATATCCAAATACTTGTACACAAATACATGTACAGTGTATATCTGTTTATTCTCTTTATGTCATACATTTATTAGGATGGAGAGACTGCATTCTATGTGTAAGCTAAGAAGCAACAACAGTAGTCTTGTCTCTAGACTATATCAATAAATTAAAGTCTTGTATCTTTGCCTTGATTATTTTAGAATAAGAAATGTTGCCATTATACCCAAATCTTGTTTCTTGTCAAGTCTAACAATAGTGTTTACTTTCAATTGTTATGTGATAATAATAACATTCATATGATGAAATTGTATTTAGTCATTGCCACAATACTGGTGTACATACCATTTCCTGTACCAAGAAAATTGATCAAAGATACCAGACTAGATTTCACCATGGGACATGGTAGTTTTTGAAGAAGACTAACCTCAGGCAACCATTTTGCCAGCAGTAGGAGGGGCTAGCTTACTAAATGTCTATCACTTTATATAATGAAACATAATTTGTGACTTATTACATGCAGTTAAAATCTCTATGTAGTTGTCTTCTTTCTATATTTCTTTGATTATCAAAATATTGAGAGGAAAACAATAGAAAAGTCACATCTTTTAGTCTCTCTATTTTATAGGATATAATTATACAACATATTATATTTACATGTATACTGTATTCTATGTATAAGTATTTACATCACATATATATATATATATATATATATATATATATATTATGAATATGTAAAATCTATCCACTATAGTAGCATCATTACTAAATAATATTAAATGACTTATTATACTGTCTTTGTATTCTTAGGATGATGATACTGCTTTACACTATGCAGCCTACAATAACAATGTTGACCTTATTAGAGCAATTATGGACCATACTGATTGGATTGATGTTAAAAATAAGGTGAGCATATATTTAAAACTACAACTATGTTAAGAACCATCCATTATACAAGATCATATTTCTAAACAGTTGTTATATATATATATATATATATATATATATATATATTTGTATGTCCACTTTCATCATCTCATTGTATTGTTGTATATGTCTTTTCAATAAAATAAAACTCACATGTATTAACAGCTGACACACATGGCAACTAATGAATTTAAATAACTATTGCTATGAACATTTCAAATATGGTGTGACTGGTCAAGGCTCAAAATTTGATAAAAGTTTCTGAAAGCAGACAATCATTTTTGAGCAGAACCATAATTTCCTCAATTCTCCAGTGTTTTAATTTGGGAAACATGTATACTATATTTCTTCCATTAAATACCCCCAGTGTTTATTTTAATCACAACATTCTTGACCAGGTGTTTATTTAAAGTAGGTGTTTATTTATCTTCAAACTTCTTAACAGTTAACTGATACATCACTAATACTGACAACTGAATAGTAAAATTTGATAACATGTTAGAAAATGTTAACTTGAGATGCCAAGCACACTACTGACTGTACCCATACCAGGCATTTCTTCCATTATGTGTTTTTTTATACAACCACAATACTTATGTTTGATATTTATCTAATATAATTTAATAAAATGGAATATAGTACTGTGCCACAAACTTGTTATCCTTTAAATTCTAACATAAGCAGCTTTCTAATATAGGTACACATCTAGTCAATTTCCATTTTATATGCTCTAAAAAAGCACACACTCTTTGGCTTCGTAACTAGTTTGTTATAAATTAGAACTAAGTAGACTGGAATATTAGTGCATGTTTGTATTATGAATATTGAATTTAGTCCATTCATACTTTGTTTAAACTAGTAATAGAGAGTAGTTGTTTCAAAGTTTATAAAGACATTTTGGTACTGTAATGAAAAGCACAGAACTTAGGCTAAAGACAACAAAACAATAGATTGGAATCAACAGTTCACACAGCATTTTCAGTTATACATGTTAGTTAATTTGTGTTGTCTGTATCACACTTAGTTATGAAACAGTTTAAAAGAAGGAGCTCAGACATTGTCATTAATACCTGCAATAAGCTATGACCACATGAAGTCACTTTGTCTTCATTCTAATCATATAAGTAGTGCTGCTGTAATAAAGGGATCCTCTGCCCCTTAAATTATTCTTCCTACTCCATTTTATATGACTTTGTAGCTTTAAAGTTATTGTTGGATGTAATACAAATTACACATTATATCCTGTATTGATATCTACATTAAGTGCAATTAGCCTTGAACAGTAAACAAAAAGTAGACAAATTATATTGTTCTTGAAACCCACACATTGTTAAACACATAGAGATATCATTCTTGAGATATCATATTGAAATGAATAAAATAGATCATATTATCATAAACAATGTGGTGCTTTGACTGATTTAAAAGATGATCATTTATTATTGGTACATCAATTAAAGTAATATAAGAATGTTTTACTGGCTTATCATTTTCTACCTTTATCCAACTAGGCCATGTATTTTGAAGTTAACACGTGTAATTGTAATAATATTTTTTCATTTTGTTACTGTGTGTTATTTTATGTGAAAAAACCAACAATACTCTAGAACTTAAATTCTTTCCCTCTTAGTATGGAGACACACCACTTCATGATGCTTGTTCTCAAGGTTCAGTTGATGCTATCAAGTTTCTCATATCATCTGGGCGAGTGGATCCAATGTCCAAGAATAACGATGAACAAGCACCTATGGAACTTGTTCCTCAAGATCACAAGAATCGTTTTGAAATTTTAAAAATGTTTGAGCCATTTCAGCAAAGTCAAGCAGACTTTCCCGTGGAATCCTATGGTAAAGTCTTCATGTGTGGCAACACTACTTCTGGGAAAAGTTCTCTTACTGCTGTCATCATGGAACGAGCTAAGAAACCAGTTAATCACAAGTTTGATACAACTGAATGTGTCACAGTAGAACCACTAACTGCTGGTATTAATCCACATACCTTTATAAGCCACGAAATTGGGAATGTTGTCCTCTACGACCTTGCTGGTCATAGGGAATACTACAGTAGTCATGCTGCCGTCTTAGAAAACCTAATGTTAAGCTCACCTGCTGTGTTTTTGATCCTTTTCAAACTTATTAATGCAATTGAGACAATGAGAAAAGAGTTATACTACTGGTTTAACTTCATTGAAAATGTCAGCAAAGGAATGAAGAGTTCAAAGCGATCCCAAATTATTGTCATTGGAAGTCGACTTGATGAGCTGACTACTAGCTTGGATCCGATATCTGAATTGGTGGATGAAGTTGTTGAGAAAGCGGCATATTCACAAGAATTCTGTGGGTTCATACCAATGGAATGTCATCGTCCTGGAGGTAAAGGAGTCAAAGACTTTATCGTTACGTTATCAAAGAGCTGTAAAGCTGTTCTTGATCGATCAGATAAAATTAGTTTTTATTGCCACGTCCAGTACTCTTTTCTGCAGTTTCTTCAAAAAGTAGCTATTAGTTTGGAAGAGTTGTGTGCTTTGTTAAGAGAACGTAATGATCCTTCTCTTCCATCTGAAATGTCAGTGTTACTCGAATTTCTCACTACTCTAAGTGATAAGGGTCTTATCTTATTCCTTAGAAATGAGGAAGATCAAAGTTGGATAGTTATAAACAGAGGTGCTCTACTATCAGAAATCAATGGTGTCCTCTTTGCTCCTGTAGCAATCAAGCGGGTTTATCGAGATATGGCTAGTAATACTGGCATTGTGCCTCTATCAGCTCTCAAGGAAGCATTTCCTCATCACAATACTGATATGTTAGTTGGGTTTCTTCAAAGTCTTCAATTTTGCCACATAATTGAATCAAGTACACTTGATGATCTTGAAACTAACATATCAACATCAGTACCTCTGCCATTAGATGAGGTCCTATTTTTTCCAGCACTCATCAGTGCTGAACCTCCTACTGATATCAATATAGAGAATGGGTTAGGATGGTGTCTATGGTGTCCTAATCCCAATGAATTCCTGTCTACAAGATTTCTCCACATCCTCCTTCTTTGCCTTGCCTATTTTTACTGCCTCCCTCCTCGAAAGAAACCTGGTATAGTTAACGTCACTAACCCTGCTATACAAGAGTTAGCTCGTCGTTGTACAGTATGGACTAATGGTATATATTGGAAGAACAAATTTGAGATTGTCGTTGAAGTATCTGAACATAATCGTTGTGTTACAGTACTTACATCAAACAAGGAAATGGAAGAAAGTCGCCAAGTTTTTAACTCAGTCATTAATAAAGTCCTGAGTCTTAAGAAGCAGTTTTGTTCATGTACAAGTGATGAATATATGATTGCACCAAATCAAGTATCTACTGCTCATACTCTTGAGGTCTGTGAACGCACACTTTATGCGATAGAAGATGTTGCTGTTGCTGTTCTTACTAAAGCTAATGTTATGGACACAGATGACACTGTACTAAATGTCAAAGAGATTGTAGGAGATAAAGATCCATTTCTTCATATTGCTCCTTTGGTAACAAAAGCACTGTTTAATACAAGTAATGCTGAGTTACCTGTTCAAGATGATTACCTTCGGCACATTCACGATGTTTGTGGGGACATATTTTTATCATCTGTTGAATGTACTTACATCTCTATAAAAGAGCATTGTAGCAGTTTGAGTGTCTTTGCTGGACGTAATCCTTTGGTAAGTGAATGTATTATTATTTATTTACTTTTAGTGTACATGTAACAATGTACATGTAGTATTGATTTTGAACATTATCTTATTGTACTGCTCTATCTACGTCATGTACAGGATCTTGCCTCACCTTCTTTAACTAATGATGACATTGAACGTGCCTCTAAATCACTTGTTAAGAAGACACATCAAAGTTTGTCTACATTTATTTGATGATGTATTACTGATATGGTCTTATATTTCAGGAATGACTACTAGTCTAATTAGCTCTCCTTCATCAGGTAGTATGTCCTGTAGTATAATATAATTGTTAAGGCACATTTCATTTATACAGCAATAACACTTGACACTACTGATTCATCGTGTCCTATTACAACAGTAGAGAGTATGTTAGGTAAGACCTACATCATTACTGCTAGTACATATAACAAATACCTAATTGATTGTTACAATATTTACATATATTGCCACATTTTTCATTGTAGCTTGTTCGGTTTTGTATTTTGCAGGTACTCATCAATTAGGAGCAACTGCTAGCTCAAGTACTCCTTCCTTAAGTAATTTATTAACCATTGCTACTATTAATATTCTAATTTATCATATAATATAGGAACATCTAATGACACTGTTGATTCATCATATCTTAATACACCAGTAGAAAATACATTAGGTAAAGTACTTTCTTATAATAGTTTACAGTATATATAATATTACTTTAAATAATATTCAATATGTCTTACCAACTTAATTAACGAGATAATATTATTAACTCAACTAATACAATACTTTCTGTTTGAAACATATTTAGCAACAATTTGTTAAGATATCAATGAATCTGACAATTTTAAAGTGTTGATTTCATTTCTATCAAGTTTTATTTCTGTATCTTATTCTTAGGCTCTCCTAAAGCAGGAGAAGCTATTAACTCAAGTACTCCATTTTCAAGTAATTGATTATAAATAGTTAATTGTTATTAGTTACATTCTCATTTCTTATATAATATAGAGACATCAAGTGATACTACTGACTCATCTTGTTTTAATACAGCAGTAGAAAGAATATTAGGTAAGACTACTAATCTTTATTATATAGTATTTCACATAGTTCAAGTATACACAGAGTTATATGATACAATTTTAGAAAGCCATTTATTGCAATATATCCTATTGCCCTAAGCACACACTCTAAGCCTAAAGTAGCTATTATAATGTCTTTTAGTGTATTACTGATATCTCTTTGTTGAGGTCATGTTATTGATAACAGCATTACATTGTAATAATGATGCTTTTTTATCTTCAGACAAAGAACCTAAAAAAGTTCATCTTCAACGTGTCCTTGGTCCTGTTCAACATAAATGGAGAGAGATTGGAGAAGCCTTGGAAATACCAAATGGAACAATCAAATCTATTGATCATGATGCTCGTTATAATGACAGTAATAAGCTTTCTGAAGTCTTGCAGACCTGGATTGATACACAAACATCTGATGTGACCTGGAGAAACCTTATTGATGTAATTAAAGAATATCCTGTCAATGAACCAGGTCTAGCCAAGACTATACCAGACGTCTTAGCAAATCCAAAGATATCTTCTAAGTACTAAACATTTTATATTATTTTGATTTTTTCTTCTTTATATGTAGTAATTAGTTTGTATTCCATTTTTATTTTGATGGTACACCCTTTGTTCTAATTACTATCTTAAGAAGGTAATAATCTGCTACATGTGATTAAAACAAGCCCAGTTTGTTAAATCAATTGTACTGAGGTTGGATGTTTGTGGCTTGATACCAAAGAAGCTAAGATGTCGCATGAAGACCTGAACCTGGCAAAATGAATGATGTCACCCTGTATATGATAAGTGCAACAATTACTTTACTATGTTCTAAATACTTAATTAGTATATACTTTGGACTTGTATGTTGTATGTGTATATATATATGTGTGTGTGTGTGTGATATGTCACAATTACTTACATAATGATTTGTAATGGTTACACTAGCATGTAGGTGTATCTGATAGAGTACAACATATTACACATTCCTTACCAAGTCCAAAACATTTAATGAGCACTTCAGATGCGCACGCGCTTGTGTGTGTGTGTGTGTGTGGTATATTGCAAGCACTTACATGATCATTTGTAATAGTTACAGCAGTATGTAGGTGTAACATTGTGACAACAGACCAAATTAACAGAGAAAGAGTATGTCACAAGCATTTACATGAATATCCATAATAGTTACACTAGTATGTATATGTAATATTGTGAAAAGGGATGAAATCAATAGAGAGAGATAGAGAGAGAGAGAGAGAGGTATGATGCAAGCACTTACATGATCATTTGTAATGGTTAATGTTAGCTGAGAACTCTTTCAGACAGGTGTGATCAGTAGTCATAATGATCGCATAATCAATACAAGATGTTCAAGAATAGATGAAAAAGATTTTGTGATTTGACTCATTTCTTTCTATTCTTTCTACATAATAATAGATACAATGAACACTTCCAAAACTGCGCTAAATGTATAAGATATAGCACACTTTTGGAAATGTTTGTTATATATATCTATATTCAGAAGAAATAGTGTCATGTGTCCAATATGGATGGATGGATAATTGTTTGACATGTATGTGCCTACTTCCCTTTCTAGTTCTTGAACTTAATCTTGATATAGTTGTCAAGTCTGTTCATTTATTTATAGGAATTCAATAGAAATAGTACTACAGCAATGTATGTACAAAGAATAGAGTTGTAGTGTGTATACCAATAAAACATGTACTATTGAGTTTCTGGGAACACAAACTTTACAACATACACACAGGAAACAAGAATGATATTGTATGTAATATTAATCAAAACATTATTTGTATTACACAGACACTATTTACAATATCAGATATCACTAGTATCAATATTATTGTCAATATATCAATTGTCATTCTTATATCTAACATTTGTAATGACATTGTTACTACTCCCTCACTTGCATAATTATCAAGTATACTTCTTTATTAATTCTGGATATTCTTGATATGTTTAATAATCTCTTAATTATCATCATGTTGAAGTTAGTAAAATCTAGCACATAATACATTTATATTGATTACTTTAAAATACAAAATCCCCATTATGTTCATTGAAGAATGACTACTAGATGAATCATTATGTGTTATTATTATTTATAATATTACATTGAAGATTTTTGAAGCTTATGAGTAACATTTAAAATTAAGGCATCTATACAGCACTGCTGAGTTACTTACCTGTACTGTTAATGATAGCTTTCTCAATAATAGAATATAGTTGATATAATGCATTAGAAAACACTTGTGCTTTATTTATTGTTTAGCTACTTGCTAGACTTTATCCATTGAGGTTCCTTTATGAGTTTTTCTATGACCACCATTATTTATCATGTTAGTAAATATAAATATTTGGAAATTTAAAGGCATATAGATAAAGTAAATAATGATAATTATGCTCAAAATTGAACTAAGAACTTTCATTATGTCTGTCCACAATAAAATGGTTGGTTTCAACTATCCCTCACATTCTGTACCTAGAATTGTTATATGATTTGGACTCTTGTCCTTGTCCATCTCACAGCACATGACAGTGCAAATAAGAATGTCTAACAGTTTTAAACCATCACAGATAACACCAGTGTCAGTAACAGCCATGTCATATACATCTATTGACTCTAGTAAGCATTAGTCAATTTTTTAATGACTTGTTCAATTGTTTCATCTGTAAATTTCATGAATTGCTCCTCTATAGACTTTTGAAGATATGAATACATCTATTAACTGCAAGAACTGAGTTTAATTTATTAGATCAGTAGTTATTGGAAGATTAATAGATATATTCTCATTGTCAGTAATGATTTAGAACAAAATTTATTGTAAATAAGAGTATATGTTTGTGTACTACTGCACTCTACAATGACAACTGCACCCTCCTTACAGACTACACAGGAAGTCATATCATGTTAAATAATAATTGACATTAAAATATACTAGATAAATTTAACTTAGAGATAATCAATTTTCCAATGATTTTTTCATCATAGATTTATGATGAAAACATCTCCACAGTAGTCTCCCTTAATTATCTGAACACCTTCTTCACTTGATAGTGAGTTAAAGTGTTATGATATTTCAAATCCACCATCACCACTTGAAGAAAGCAACGAAGCAGGTCGTATTGATGAGAATACAGTGTCAAGTAATTCCAAATTGTGTGAGTACAATATCTACGTCTATAAGTATGTATGTAACGAAGAGGTCATTTTATAATAAGATTTATAACCTATACATTTGGATTGGCAATTTTATATCACCCTGAGCTATTTTTAGTAACAATGCCCTTCACCCTGTTAAAATATTCTTTGCTCTTCATTCATTCATTCATTCGAAAATGACACGAATCAATCTATAACTCATGCATTTGCAACTGTAAAATGGCCATAAACTAATCCTCTCATAATAAAATAGGCAAACCAGTTGAAATATGAAGTAGATAAGTGTTTGAAATGACATTAGATATTTTTCAATTGAGAACATTAAGTTATATTTAATAACTAGTCAGTAAAAAACCTGGACAATGAAAATATACTAATGACTACTCCCTATTTTGTAAAAGTACATCCGGATTAATTAATAGTACATGTTAATAATAAATTTCAATTATCAAAATTTACTCAAGTTACAAGTTATATTTTAATGTGAGAAACACAAAACGTTCTATAGAGAGAAAATCCACATATACTAGAATTATGATGTGGAAACATCACAAGGAAACATAACATACTTGGTGACACCTTATTTTCTCCTCCAAGATCTGTGTGAATTTTAAGTGATAGACCACAGGCTTGAACATTTTCAAACATAATAAATAAGTACAGTGTCTGCATGATTACTTATAGTACTTCAAGTATACTGGTAGCCTTGAATATCCGTTAATAATTAATAATTAGGTAACAACTAATTTGAAACAGTAATAACAAAGCGATGGGTATGACCCATCACTATAATATCTAATATTATTCCACGTGTGATTCATGTGACTTGTCACATATATATATGCTAGCCATTCGATGTATCTATCTGTTTTCATGCATCCATCTACACATTTATTATAGCATCTGTTAACTTAATATTTATTAATCTATCTAGCAATACAATATATATCATCTGTCATTGATCAATTTGTCTGTTTGTGTTATTCTTTGTTTTTTAATTAGCAATTATGGGCACTATTTGTATTAAAATTACAAACCTATATTTATTATATATATATATGTGTGTGTGTATATATATATAGGAGAATGTACATGATGGTTTTCTTTACTTGTATAGTAAGTGTCATTATTGCTGTACCATTGAGAATGTATTAAATCATTTTAATGGTTGAAAGCTATCAATATTAATTTTTCATTTGCTTGAATCATTACAACTTTATCACCATCTATGTCAACAAATACAGTAAAATATGATGTTATAGTCAGTAAGGATACACACCTAATACTCATACAGCAGGTACTTATTTCAATACACTCATGCATAGTTTCCTAATTTACTAGATATTTACTCCATATATCATGTAGTGACATATACATGTACTTATATGGACTTATTACATTACTGTATATATAATAATTATTATTAATGCATTATAATATCCTTTTAATTAAACTAATCCAACTGTTTGATTATTAGAAACAACTCACTACTAGTCAGAAATAGTACCAGAGACAATAATATAAATGAAAGAGGGACTATATCATGAGATTACATACAGAGGAGTCATTAATAGATACATCAATATATCTACTAGTTAGTAGTTCACAAAGTAAGATATACATATATAACCTGTGAATATACATGTACAGTAAATGTGTATGTATATTTGTATCTTGATATCATTATTATATGAGTGGGCTCACTTGTTCTGTGGATGTTCATACTTCCTCGTATCCACAGTGTACTCATGTACTCTGCTCAATAATAAATAATGAGGGTTGTGTTTAATGTAAGTTTGTACATGTACAAGTACAAGATGACAGCTCTAACAATAGTGTAAAAATATGCAATCACACCACATGTGAATAATTAACTATATCTAAATTTCAGGATATCCTTCAGATTTTGCAAATATATACACTCAGTTGTATTAAACTATTCATTTATAGCATTCAGTCTAATAGTGTAGTCATCTAAGACTCATATTGTATAAGTTACACATTGTCAAATGTTAAAGTCATAGCAAGTTATAAGTGCTGCTATGGTAGTGGTAGTCATTTGTAGTGTTAATTCTTTGGCATTACCCTCTACCATGTCTGGGAATGTCTGTTAAAGTCTTCTTTACAGAAACTAATTATGGAAGTCAAGAGGATATGAGTTGGCTGATGAGGAGATTGACTTGTAGGTTGTTTATTTTAAGTGTATCTACTACTGTGTGTGGTGTGGACAATTCTAAATGAATAATATGAGAATGCTACCTCTGTCTTGTTTGATAATAAGTGATAGAGCTGCCTTTGTTTTCTCTTCCATCACTAGCTTAGCAAAGGCTCTCAAAAATGTTGGATCATCGAAGCTTCCCAAACCTGTTTTCAAACAATTTGATTAATGACTTAATTCGTTCTTAAATGCTTCTCCCTAAAAAGAGAAGATCCTGTATCTTTCCTTCTTCCAGATGTGTAGTCTTCTTTCTAGCCATTAGACAAAGTCTTTAGATTTAGTGTTCTGGTAAGTCATCTGTAAGAGAAGCATTGACATAACTGTTGTTGGTTTGAGTGTAATTGATTCCAATGCTGACCCTTCAACATTTGCTTTGAATAACCTGATTTTACCAAATTTCCCCGATGGGTTCAGGAAGAGGTTAGGACTCTTGTGTACATATTCTAAATAAGTCTTCGCTAATTTCTAGTATCTCTGCAGATTATATGTTGATAGGTAGCAATTGATACGCTCTCGTTCAGCCTTGACAAATGTACATCTAACACAACAGTCATAGCCCACATGCATGCAGGGACAGAATGCTAGCATAATTGTCAATGTAGGGCCTTCTGAATTGTTAAGTTGATTTTCAGTAAAGACGACACAAAAGTGTAAAATATAAGTGCATAGAGAGGTTAGAGACCAGACAAGCAGTTACTTGGTTTGAGAGAGCTATTTGATTCATAGGCGTAGGAGGGTGGGGGCTGGAGGTGCTCAGGCACCCCCAATAATTTGGTGAGGGGTGCAGAGCACCCCCAATATAATTATTCTTCAGGTGAATTCACGTTGCCAAAGCACCAAGTTAACAGCTTTGCAATGTAACAATGTACACCTATACATGTAAATGTTCTGTGGTTTACAAGATGCTTGTAAAATTCAATTACAAATACATTGTAAATAGTGTGACTCAGCTGCCACAGCCTGCCAGTCCTCAGTTTTGGTTAACTCCTTAGCTTAGTCACCAGCAGCTGCAAAAGCAATAGCTAAAAGACTTAGACAAGCAAATCTTTTTGAAACTCTTGCCAAGAAGCGTGCAACTGATGAGATCGAGCCAAGTGCTTTGCCGGAGGAATTGCCTGTGAGTGGGGAACTTTGTGATGATGAATCTGATGACTCTGCAGCTGAAGAAGAACTTATTTTAACAAACCACATGCATTTACACCTGTCATACACAAGTATTATACATTTAACTATTATTGTTTACGTTTAAATGCTTTCTGCATGCACATAATTGTTTAATTAGTAAAATATAAGCATTATAATTATAGTTGCTTTACAGCAGTCACACTGCTTACAATGAGAAATAAAGCAAGATGCAATTAATTAGGTAAGTAAAGCTTATCATTATGGAACCTCAAATTGTCCTAAAAATAGATAATAACCACACTCTGAAAGCTTCAAATTTCAAAGTTTTCCTGGGGGCATGCCCCCAGACCCCCCTAGGAGCCTGCGATTACCGTAGTTCAGTGTTGATGAGCACCCCCAATAATTTTTACCCTCATACCCCTATGTGATTACACTGATCTTTTTATATTCTTGTCTTAATCTTGTGTGTATTATTAAATAATCTCTATTCTAATAACATTATGTAACTTAAATTAAAGTGGACAGCACTACATTATATTGTAGATACTTGCTGTAGTTCTATACTACTACATATGACCAACAAATAGCATTATGATTATAATTTAGTTGTGACATCATGTGTTATTTGGGCTTTAAGACTTTTGACTGTCTGAACTGTAGATATATATAGATATATACCAGCAACTCCTGCATGTATTTACAAGTGGAGAATATTTCATGACTACAAATTGAAAATTTTTCAATCGTGTAGTCTGTAAATCTATGATTGTCTATGCCCTATTGTCAGAAGTTTATAAAACATGAGGTTTTTGATGGCTGCCTTTGTCACATTAATTTCCATTTTGTGACATATGTCTGTCATGATAAGCAGTCAATCATAATGGTGGGGTCAGTGTTGTGGTTATGTAGTGCCTGGTTCTATATCTAGAATGTGTAAAGATTGTGATACAATGTGTGCTTCTTTGATTCCATCAAGTCTTTCTCTAATATCTCCATTTTTATTATCATTGACATGTCTGGAATATACATTGAATACATGCAGTAAATGAACACAAAAATGAAGTAAAATAATTATAAGTTACCTCAAATCATTTTTTCTCTTACATGTTGTCTATTTACAATCGAAGTTGTGTCTCATTCTTTTTACCTGGTCCAGTAGTTGTTTGAATTGTGTATTTTGGTATAGTTTTATTAGAAGCTGATCTTATTATTAAAGTAACTTTATATAATAGTACATTGATTGACATTAGATAAGGATAAACAGCCAGATTGTCTTTGTCAGTTAAGTTGCTTAACTCAAACAAGTGATGTTGTTCCTCAATTAGCAGACTTGATTGATCTACATTATATATTTATGTATAAAAAACAAGTAACATTGATTTATGGGAATAATTGTTTTAATATTCTCCTTTTCTGTTGTCATGACGATTGATCATTGTTCATCAAATGTATTTGCACTATCACATCATGGATATGATTGTAAGTATATTTATTACAATAATAATAACACTGGTGATAATAGTTATGATGATATAAATTTGTATGTGAGCCTCATGTACACTTGACTGAGTATATGAAAATAGTACATGTGCCATTAAATAGAATAACCTGGTCTCTTCTGAGGCCCAGTTGTCCACGGTGTAAATTTAATTATTGTTTAAACACATCATATCATATAAGTATCTATAATATGTACTTCTATTATTTATTTATTTATTTATTTATTTATCTATTATAATACTGTATATATACTATTATCACTTCTTGCTAAAAAAAAAAAAAAAAAAAAAAAATTAAATAGAATAACTGAATAATAACTTGATCTACTCTGACTTTTATCTCTTTATAATCCAATTTATTCTTACTGTACCAAAAAGTATTATTTTAATAATTTATTAATACCATATGTAATATAGTAAATGTATTCTACCTCAATATCACTTAATAAGAGTATGTTCATTCTTTTGTCATGTCTGGATAAATCTTTCACTTTTTTATTAACTTCCATTTTAGATCTTTTTTATCTGTCGAAGAACATGTCTTTTTCAATACAGAGAAGTAATATGATGAAATAGTAAAGTCTCTTGTTAACATTTAAGGTAAACTGAGTTGTATTTAATATTATTATAAAAGCTGTTTAATAGTTGATGATTTATATTTATGATAGTGTTAACCTTTCAATATATATATATTAGTATCAGTGTCTCCATTTTTGTACATTATAAAGTACATTCTTCATTTATCTATAATTTGTAATATAGTTTTATATCAATGATATATTGTACAACTCAACTAACCAATATATTATACATAGTTAGCTTTAAAGGATTAAATAACTTTGTGTTCTTTATTCTCCCAAAGCTTTTTGAAGTTTATGATATCTTCATTAAAGGTCATCTCATCAGGTTCTTTTTGAAGAATGTTAAATGTTTGATATATTTCTTTCTATCTGATGTTGTATCTTATTCCACTATCTGATTCTTTGAAACCTGTTCCAGTGTAAGTTCTATATGTCATAATGATGTCATGTTGCTATATTTAGTTTGGATATATATCAGCCCAAAGTCCTGATAATACTACTGTGTCAACTGATGGCCACACCCACAACAAATAAAACGACTGACATTTAGAGTTTAACACTTTACTCTTAAATAATATTTAATCACATGACCATTAATTTGCAACAAATAATTTCCCCTTATAATTTCCAATTATTTTAAGTACTAAATTAATGATTGAATAAAGTTATATTTGCTAAATGGTATTGACAAAGAATTTATCCTAAATATGTCTGCCAGCCATAATGCAGGCTGTCCAGTAACAGAGCTGCTATAAGTGATGGTTCCTTGTGGGGATGTGTTGTGCAGGAAACTATAGCATTTATGTAATCACGTCTACTACTACAACTTTCATTTTGAACATAGTATGGGTGAACAGGGAATGGAGTTATTGACATCATTGTATACCCAGCTAACAGACGACACATACGACCATTACCATCAGCAAAAGGATGAGTGTCAACGAAGTTAAATAAAAACCAGGCTGCAGCTTTGATTAAGAATATTAACTTATCATAAGGTCTTAAAGTAGACTCTTCTAACTTCTTCATATGATTGTTATGACAATCTATCACATCATATAATTTGTCTTCTACTACTTCATGTGATGGATAGTTGTACCTCTCTCCATCAGGTCTTATAGTATAGACATTAGTGTCTCGTATCATGCCACATTTATGATGTAAACCTGTCATTAATATTCTGTGAATGTCTGTTATTTGCTGTACAGTAATCATTCCAGAGTACTCCATCTCCTTACAAAGTTCAGATATAGTTTTGAGAGCTTTAAATGTGTTCACTGTCTCACGACTTTTACGATGAATCGGAATAGACAATTGACAATATTCTTTCTTTCTTAAAAGTGGCTCTAGGAGTTCTGTGGTTTCTTCTCTTGTTTGTGTGCCTACGTCTTCACCAAGATTAGATTGATGTACAAAATCAATAAAAAGCGCGTAACACTTCTCTTGTTGTAGTACTTTATCATATGAAGATTCTTCCATCCACCTTACTATGTCCATAATCATGTCCGATGACGATTTCGCATTTTGACTTAGTCTCCAAGGTGGATTCTCCTCAATCGAGAATTGTATTATTCTCTTACTCATTTTAAAAAGCGGTAGTCAAGAACAATAGTTACACCCACCAGTACTACCGCAAAGAAATTATTGCTTAGTCACTCTCATAATAAGATAGATTTAATTATTAACGATACTGATGGAAAGTGCTAGACTCCGCTTTGATATCCCAGAAACTCCTCATTGGAGACGTTTAGCAGTATCATCGTCACAAATGATTGACGACATTGTAGGACACATGACGGCTGCTGATCGAACATTTCAAGACGGTAACTTTGTTGAGGTTGAATGGTATAATTATGCTCAAAAACATTCTGATCAAAACACTGAAAACTTGGATAGGCGATGTTCCAATGTTGTAGCAGCTATGAAAGTGTTGAATGGTTATCGAATGGACATGAGGAAAAACAATTCTATCAAAAGACTCTTAACTGTGGATATGATCTGTGAAATGCATAAATCATTAATGAAAGTGGATCGCCCAGATGAGGCAGGTAAATTCAGGTGGCGGGAAGCTTATACAGAGAGACCTGATGGCTCTAAATATTATTTCCTCAACCCTGGCAACATTAATCTTGAACAGATGCTACAGGAAGTAGTGGATCTCCATAATGACCATGTGCAATTTTATTACGATAATATGACCTTAAAGACACATAAGGAGAAGCTAACTTACATCATTAAATGTGCAACATGGCTGTTTTGTCGTGCTATCACTGTGCATCCTTTTGGGAATGGGAATGGTCGTTTATGTCGTTTACTAGCCAATGATGTGCTCCAGGAACTAACTCCTTTTCCTGTTCAATTGTATAATGTTGGCAGTGTAACTAAAGATCATTACTTTAATGCTATAATACAATACCAGGATAACAATATGCTTGATAACCTGTCTGCTATACTTGTAGATGGATTATGGTATGGCTGGAATGACTATAACACAACCTGAATACATGCAAGCATCAATAACATTTTTATGTTTATTCACTGATTTTATAATATTTGCAGTGATATATACTCTGTTCAATTAAAATTGAGTCTAAATTTTTGGGAAAAATTTTATTTCTAATAATTGTTGTACTAATAAGTTACTTTGCTTGTGAATAATGTTGTCAAGTACAGTTGTTCAATATAAATATAACTCTTGCTGCTTTTTGACTCTAAATCTCTACAAGAAAGCCCACTGTTATAAATCATTATTATAATTCAAAACTAATAATTTGTTACCCTTGGTTGAAAATTTTGATAAATCCGGTTTTCTTTGAGATCATTACAAGAGATTATCTGGACTTTCTTCTTCATTGCTGAGGCATCAAATGATAGTCGATAAAGAATAAACATTTCAAACCATACCTACTAATTACTAAAAACATACACACTGTGATTATTGTCATAACATACAACATAATCAGGAGTTAATACAATAGATGTCACACCATATGGCCACTGTTTCAGTCCCAAATGTACCTGTCCAAGACATAAATACTCTGAAAAAATACAATTTAAGAAATGAAAATTGAGGCTCAACTCAAGAAGCGATATACCACACTCCTTAGAAACCATATCTATAATAGTTTCCATAACAACAATGTATAGATATTTAAAAATTTACAGGTGTACCTACATGTCACACTGCTTAAAAAACTAATGATACAACAATAATTAATAAAAGAAGGTAGACTGTCTAGGTGTTTTAGATGTTACTCCCAGTTTGCTTGGATTACTACCAGCTATATTGCACAACAGTGAACTATCCTCAATCAATCAAATAGTACAGTCAGTCAGGATAGTTGAAAAATTTTCCAGTGCTGATTGTTTTACTGCCAAAAATATAACAACTATATACAACATTATTACTACATACATAGATGATGTCTATGACAAAAAAGTTTCCACGTGGTTAGAATTCAGCACGTGTATACATTTTGAATAATTCAATTTTGACGGAAATTTTACTACGCTAACTCCTATGTTTCAGTTGATAAAAACTAAGGCCACACCTACCACATCTACTGGTGGACCAGGGGATCATTCTGTTGATGGTATGTGCATATACTGGAGATAAATATTTAATATTATTAAATATTTATTATTAAATTTATTATTTTATTTATTTTTATTTAGTTATTTACAACTGTCTGATGAGCCTCAAGAAACTTCTCAACCACATTACTCATCAAGGCCATCCTCACCGTTTCCAACAGCAGCTGTCTATGGCAGACCGGACATTGAAGCTCCTCCTTTACCAATTAACAGTGGATATGTCGCTGTGATATTGTAGTCAACTGATATGTATGTTATACTAGACATACATATACGCAGTGTAGAGCCTCGCGCAGTGAATTGCATACATTTTTGTATGCAGATATTATTTTTATCTTTCTGTTAAAATAGCTGGGCCAGGGAAGATAGCACACATGATTCCATGCACAGCTGGAGAATAATAGCAACAGTGCCATTTCAGGAGCACGTGAGCATACGTTTGCGGTTTGGGCTGAAATAATTGCATTCTCAAGCGTGACACATACATACATACATACTAACTATCTGCGAGATGCGATGCACCATTATTTGCCTCGCGCTAAGGCGCTCGGCAATTATAGATATAAGACTTGATCTTCCTCCAATAGTATTGTTTTACAATTATGTTATGATATATTACTGATAGGTCATATCCTTATGTTGGAAATGTGAGTCAATCCAGAATTAGTTTAGTTAGACAGTCAACTAAATGTTTAGTGTCTTGAACTAACATAAAACATTAGTAAGTTTATTTTATAGAGAAATACATTATGTCATGATACTATAGGCAGAGGTTGAACAGGCAAATCTAAGGAAAATTATAATAATGAGCTATGGAAAGAAATTAAAAGGTATTATTTTATGTAATGTACTTTTATAACACTTTGTTAACAGATTATTATTACAACAAAAACAATTACAAAGTTATATTGAATGAATTGTTAATAACATATTAATGATCTATAAATGACCGGATATGCAAAAAGGGACCACTTCCGTCATTTCTGTCATTTTGACTTTTTCATACCATTTTTAAAGTATTATTTACGCTGAATTTGTTGATACCTTTGGTAGACGCATGCGTTGTTAAAGTAACAATGTATAAACGAAAAGACATTGGCTATTAGAAAAAATTGAGAAATAAGGAATTTAATCTTTCCACCCACGTATACCGTATACTAATTATATTTCCGCAAATCACGTGATCCAGAAAAGCACATTTTAGCACATAAAATTTTTAGTAGCTTTTCTAACAGACAAGGAATCCTCTACAATTCTGCTGTTTTCATTACCTTTAAAGTTTAATTTGATCAGAAATTGGCGAAGGAACTAGTGTAGTGATCTACAATCGTTACAAGAAAGAGCATAAACTCTCAATAGCTATCTATGTTACTTTTATCGTGTAATTGAAAAATTGTGAAGTACATGAATTGTATTAACTTAAAAGATTTCTTCTATTAATATGACTAACTACTTGTTATTACAGCTACGTGAATTGTGTCCTGTCTCTTGACATATCCTACATCTTTTTGATAGTGGTTCGGGATCAGTAATTGGAGACAGAGGCATGGTCTTGTTGCTGGTGCTCTCAGTTGGCCGTGGTACAGTTGGATGAGGACACACAGCGTTCTTACATAATTCATTAGGGCAGTGTTCCCTAATATTATCATAAAGGTACCACTGTCTCTTGGAATTTAAGCCTTTAGGCATAATTATAAGTGGTAGGCTGTCTTGAGACGGAGTCCACGAAGTAATTAGTGCATTAAATGTATGTACAGTAGAAAATGAAGACGTTTTTAGTGCTCACTTTCCTATAATAGATATAGATAAGAAGTTAAAAAAATTTAAGAAAATACCTGGTTTGTTTGTATTAATGTGAAAATGTTTAAATTTTTTTATACCAGGAATTTTTTTAAAGTGAGGGTTGAGAAAGTTCGACCAGTCATACATCTTTACAATTATCTCTCCATCCTGGGTAACAACTAACTGGGCCTGGTTGACTTCAGCTGATTGCTCAACAAGATGGTGAATGTCATTTAAACAACCAACTATTGTTCTTCTGTATTTTTGTTTCAGAAGTCCAAAACACCAGTCTGGGGAAAATTTTGTGTGTCCGACTGGAAGGAAAGAGAGAGTGATGCATCTGTGTAGACCGACAAGAACTCTCCATAAAAGGTACTAAATTTGAGTGTTATTGTTAATTTGAAAGTAGCTTATTATAGTACCTGAATTACTGTGTTGTTTTTATTTTGCCCAACGCAATTGTCAGCATGTAGATGGCAATGTGCTTCTCCAAGACCATGTGTCTCAAAGAAGTGGTGGAGCATACTGATGATTTCATTAGCCCCTTTTCCTGTTACTGATGACTCATCAATTAGGTAATTCATCTGCATTGGAATACTCTCACAGTGCACTCCAAAGATACCGCACTTCCGTGGTGTTTTGAAATAGAGTGGTCCAGGCTGCCATGGGTCACTTGGAAAGTGCACCTATAAATTATGTTAAATTAGGTTTATCATGTTTCATTTTATAGAACCTGTTGAGCAAAACCAAAGCTGTAATGGGCCAGACTAGGCCCAGATTGAGGTTGACTATATAGACCTGGTTGTGGAGGTGAGTACTTATTATTGATGGAAAAATGCTCCACTGAAATACGATGTGCCTCTTTTGTCACAAGACGATAATAGTCTCTCTCTGTTTTGACTAACTCTAGATGTTCCTTAGTCTTTTTTAAAACCTAAAGTTCAAGTACATATGTAATTAATATAATATTGTAGTGTAATATATCCACTTATTCTTTGTAATATTACCTCTGTTTTTTCACTTTCTGATGTCCCAAATCTAAAGGAATTAGTGATAAGAGAGCTGTTCTTGTGGCAAATGGCACAAAGGTCAGCCATAGGTTTTGTAATACAAAGAGTTGGTCGAAGCTTCCTCCAATAACAGCAGAAAGTAGTGTAAGCAGCACAACGACCTCCATATTGTTCAATCGAGTCTTTGTATTTTATCCAAATCATTTTCTTTGTATTGCTTGATGGTAATAGCTTACAGTCATCCCTTTTGTATCCTGGAATTCTACCAGAATTACATTACATTAATTTATTACATGAATACAGGTTCCCACAGCAGTGAAGGACAATTATCAACAGTAACTTCCTCCATACATCATCTGTAATAAATGAGAACAATATGTTGTTACTCACTACTGACTTGTATAATGTTAAATGTGCCACTTTTTAGTTCATTATTTTATTCTATTATGCTTAATTATAAGTCATTGAGTTATTTAGTATTCAGATTAGGCTAGTTATTAATTTATTAATATGAGGTCCATATGATCACCTTGTATTATATAGCTGCTGTCAATATTATCATTCATTAGCAAGTATTATTTTCTCAATATTTTATGCATTATATTATTATAAAGTGGAAATGTTATCTTAGTTTAGTTAATGAATGCAATTATTTAATAAATTGACATTATAATTTCATATTGACATGAACATCAAGATAAATTTATTCTGTTCTCATATACAAACACACATAGCAACAACCATTTACAGACTCTATAATGACATAACTATATGTACCAACAAATGGACTTCATAATAGACCACATGACTTTGTACATATACATGTATATAACTATATAAGACATTATATGGGGCAATATGAAACTATAGACTACATGATGTATAGGCCAATCAATGTCTAATATGTAATATGAAACATGAAGAATAGACTAATAGCTAATAATAATGTTTAACTATATAGTATGTTAGTATATGGTGCCAGTGTATGGTACACATGAGCTTTGGCTTTGTATCATCTGACCATGTGTTATCATCCTATAGTTCATGACTTCATAGCATTAAGAAAATATCTATACTATTATACCCATTACAGCTACCCTCATATTCTAATATCGCTCCTTTATTTTATTTCCTACTACACATGTTATGCACATGATGTATAACCACATCCTCTTCTCAGTACATGTTACATGGTCATGTAGTTACTTCCTATAACATGTGTACAGTATATAGTAGTACTAACAATGATTATAATACAATAACAGTGACATGTTTACAGAGCTTTATTGGTTTAATTATGAATGCTTGCTAATTTCCTAAGAAAGTCAAGTCTATGTATAGATAACACATATCAATATTATAAAATAATTATTAAAAAAATTAAATTATTCAAACTTTAACATAGTTACTACAGAAACAAGTTATAATATAACACTTAAATGTTCTTTTTATTATAGAACGAACAAGTTGAAGTAGCAAAATTATTTTTGATTTGAAGTGCTTGTCATAATATGACCACTAGAGTAAAGACAGATATGTTTATTTAGATGGAAACAGAGGGAACAACAAAAGTTTTTTCATGACCACAATAAGACCATTTTCTGCTTTTTTTTGAACTACAATTTGTAAGTTTTTATATCAAATAATATACTTTATATTATAGTTACTTTGATAGATCTTGAATGAGTTTTTATCATTGGTTTGGTTTGTATGATATGTTCAACTGTTCTTATCAATTTGATGTTACCTCTATCGATGATGATTCTAACAATGAGAAAGGTGTATGAAGAAAATGTTAGACTCATACTTTTTAAATACATTTATTTCGTTATTTAGCACTTAACATTACTTATGATCTTTTTCTCGTGAGATGTTTTCTCAGCAATAATAATAATGAGGATATTAACATTTTTCTTCCATTTGAGGTATATAATGACTTTATTCACTTGTGATCATAATGAATAATTGTTCATACTTCAGGATGATGTATTGAGTATTGAAACTAATTGAATCTATTCCTCATACATGATCTGTGAATGTCTGATCTCAACATGACTGTGGTATGTTGTATTACCTCATATTATGTTTAATGAATTAAATATCTTAGTGAATGTTGAAACATTTTACTCTTTTTAGAGAAGGTTGTCTGCTTCATTGAGCCTATTCATAATTTTATATCATATAGATCTAATATATTTGTCTGGAATAAATGTGGTCTGTTACATTCTTTGAAAAAGGACTTGGTAAAGTTAACTGGATTTCTTTAAATAACAGATTGAGAATTTGATAAGTCCAAAGAAGTGAGAGCTATTGATACAGTGAGTTGTGTACATTTTGTTATATAATATTCTATTGGAGATTTTAATATAACTTTCTAGAGATGCTTTGTCAGTGTCTTAAAAGCTAAACATAATAGTGAAGATTATACCATAAAGGGTTAAAAACTGACATATGTTAATTTAGATTCGTACATGAACTTTGTCATCGTTAAAGTCTCAGACCAAGTGAGTCATCTCTGAGCTACACAATTCTTGACTCACATATATCTCTTCTCATCATTTATTAATCTTCCCACCACTCCTCTCTAGTAATGGCCACAAAAAACAAGAAGCTATTTCACAAAGTGATAGTAGCAGGTTAGTATAATCTCATGATAAATTATATTATATTATTATATCATACTTCATTGGTCTATATATGTTATATAAACCTGACAACTTAGGATTTAGCAAAGGAGATCACTTTCAGATCTATAGTCCTTTGTCCCTTAGACAATATATTCCCTTGTTATCATTTTATATATACAATGTGTATATAGACCTTTGAAGTATGATATATGTGTTATATATGTAACTATAAATATGAAATGATGCCAAATATGTAAATGAAATTTGAACAAGTGTTTGTGTAGAAACAGTTGTTATGTGTCCATCTTCACAGGAAGTCAATGGAATCTGTAGAAGGATAGTCATTAACCTTCTCATGTACTGAATTTTAATAACTTCCTTTTTAAAATGGCAGCATAGCAACTGTTTATGTGTAAGTCCTCATTTGAAATTTATTTGTACATTAGATACCATTTTTATATTTATAGTCACATATATCATAGTTCAAAGGTCAATATGTATTATATAAACCTACCAATGAAGGAATTTGTATAGGTATCATACTATAAACTCTATTACTGACAGTAACTGAACTATATAGTAAAGGATTACATTAACTAGTTATTGACTTTATAACTTACTAGCACAAATAGACACAGAAGGATTAAAGTAATATAATGTAGTCTTCTAGTTATATCACATGATACTAATCCTGTGTATTAACATATCAATGAAAGAGAGACTATATCATGAGATTACATAGAGAGGAGTCATTAATAGATACATCAGTATGTCTACTAGTTAGTAGTTCACAATGTAAGATATACATGTATATGTATATGACCTTGTGTATTTACATATTACTGCTAGTTATAAATTGTCATTATAGACAAAGTCTATTTATTTTTATTTCTCAATGTTTTGTCTTACCAAACTTACCCACTATATGATAATACATAGTGTCATTGTAATGAGTTCACTTTATAATAGAGATCATTATAACAGTAATATCACAGAAGATAACTCTATTATTATCAGTTTGTAGTTATACATATAATATACATGTATACTAGTTGACATATAATTACTACAGTTTAATGTTCTCTTATATTGTTCTCCTTCAGATCACATATATCAGTCTATCAGCTAAAGCTATACAGTAGACACACCTTCTAACAGTCCAGATATATAGGATTACTGATACAACAAAGGAAGACCTGACAATGAGACAAGATAAGGAGTTATAAGGAGGTCAGTTATTATAATTAATGTTAAGGCTAGTTCACAATATGGTACATAGCCTTCTACATTAATTTATATAGATATAACACTTGATGTAACACATTATAACATTAGGATACTCTAGAGTTTTATTTATACATTACTTAAGTTGCATCCAACCAATCAGATAACATCTATGAAGAGCAAAGATAGGGCATACCTGCAAGCTTCTTTTGCCTCCTTCTCAGCATCAGACATAGAACAATTTCAACTCCTTTTCAATGCTCTTCATAATGCATATGCTTGATAACTGTGGCTGTGGGTGGAGTTTAAATTAAGGTTGAAGGTTATTATGTTGAACATTGGCATTGTTGTATTGTGAAATATAACACAATGTAATACTCACTTGTTTGAATGTCATATTGTGAACTAGTCTTTAGTGAATTAGGGGACACATTATAATATATCATATAGTTGATTGAGAGATTCAAAATGTTATATGTTTTAATAAATAATAAATCAAACTATGAAAATTTAAAACTATAGTTGTATGTGGTCTTCCTAGACATTTAATATAGTATATAGAGGTAGTACATTTCAATATGTGTGGTCATGTTAGAGTATAAAATATCCAGTCATATCTCTATATAATACTCCTGTTTATTATCAGTTTCATGTATTCAGACTTTCTTATAAACATATAATTCATATATCATGTATTATAACCACTCAGCTAACACACATGATATAATTAGTAACCACACCCATGAAAAATGTATGTAAGAGTTATTGATCTTAGTACATATTCATAGTCACTGTAGGTGTCCATATATTACAATATATCTAATTTTATCATATCATGTATATTATTATATATTCATAGTCACTGTAGGTGTCCATATATGTTTATTACTAGTCACAAGATCTATGAATATTATATTAAATGTTAATTACTTGTTTACAAACATGTTCTTGACTTTATAAACAGTTTGTTTTAAAATAAAATAGACAAGTAAATAAAAACATGAAATAAATATAATAATTGATAATATTAGTTTGGTATAATAAATACAAACAAAATAAAAGAGACAATAGTTACATTATTGTTAATATTGATTGTTTTATGTTGTAGAGTCTAGACGTTCTCACAGAGGTGTGGTCAAACCTCCCTACTAGTTTATATAGTCTCAGCAACGAGGGTCATTTATCACTTATTAAGTTTGCTATACTTTGAAATATTGATATTATCAGAAGGAGGTAGCTGTCACAAATCATCAGGTCAGTCTATTACATTTATCCTCAATCAAAATGGTACAGCAACAATTGATGACTCCTTACAAATAATTATTTATGTCGAAAAAATTTAAAGTGCTTTCCTGTCTAAATTTGGCCACTCTATTAAAACAATATTACTTACACTACTACTATTTAAAACAGTAAAATATTAAAACAAACAACATTATAAACAATAGACTAACTACTTAATTTAGTAACATTTTAGTAATTTAATGAGTTGAGTAATAAAGTTTAAATGACTTTACTTTTGTCATTAATCTGTTGCTCACATGTTATTATATTTGACTGATGTTAATAAGTTATTGTAGTCTCTTGTTACATTATCTATTAACTGGTTTATATAAACAATATCTTTAATGTATTGATTGTTTTACTGATGTAATATACAGTAATGGTCTTGCTTTTGAGCAAAAATAATTAATTAAATGTGACAATGAAATGTACCTCTAAATCCTACTCAAGAAGATACACCAAGCTTTGTCATCATTTCTTGATTTTATCATTTTTAATTTCTCATAGGATCTGATGTACCATGAACAACTACTAGTAACACTACTATTATAGTAGAGATTATGTTAGGTGAGATTCTACACAATACATTCCTAAGTTATTAACTTATATACAAGGTACTTTACTGACTATATATACTCAAAATATACAGTGATAGGAATGTTCTTTAAAATATTATAACCAATGACAACCATAATTTAAAGTTATATTTTATTTTATGCTTAGAAACATATCCTAAGAAACATCACCTTAAGCAAGCGCTTGCTCTCATATAATACAAATGGTGACAGATTGGTAAAGTCTTACAGATATCTCCTAGTACAATACAATCTGTAAACAGAAATCCTCAATATGATAACACTATGATGCTCTATTTTATTATTATTATTATTATTGTTATTATATTTTTGCAACAGTTGTGTCAAAATTACAAAACTTATATATAATGTGCTGAGGAGAATGTACTTTCTTTAGTTGTATAATTAGTGTCATTATTGCTGTACCATTAAAAAATATATTATGTCATTTTAAATAATTTAAAACTATAATAATTATTAATTTTTAATTTGATTGAATCATTATAACTTTTATCATCATCTATGTCAATAAATACAGTAATGATATGATGTTATAGTCAGTAAGGATAGATGACTAATATAGCAGGTGCTTAGTACCTTTAAAAATGAGAAAGATTGTATATATTAGAGACTTCTAGTTCAAAATACCCATCATATTGATGAAAGTGAACAATTAAATGAGTCTTTAGTATCAGAAGTAGGTTCATCTTTCTGAACAAATTACCAACTCTTTGACATTAGTGGTAGTAGTAATTACCTTCAGTACCATCATATTGAGTCTTTAGTATCAGAAGTAGGTTCGTCTTTCTGAACAAATTACCAACTCTTTGACATTAGTGGTAGTTGTAATTACCTTCAGTACCATCATATTGAGTCTTTAGTATCAGAAGTAGGTTCGTCTTTCTGAACAAATTACCAACTCTTTGACATTAGTGGTAGTTGTAATTACCTTCAGTACCATCATATTGAGTCTTTAGTATCAGAAGTAGGTTCATCTTTCTGAACAAATTACCAACTCTTTGACATCAGTGGTAGTTGTAATTACCTTCAGTACCATCATATTGAGTCTTTAGTATCAGAAGTAGGTTCGTCTTTCTGAACAAATTACCAACTCTTTGACATTAGTGGTATATAGTAGTAATTACCTTCAGTACCATCATATTGAGTCTTTAGTATCAGAAGTAGGTTCATCTTTCTGAACAAATTACCAACTCTTTGACATTAGTGGTAGTTGTAATTACCTTCAGTACCATCATATTGAGTCTTTAGTATCAGAAGTAGGTTCGTCTTTCTGAACAAATTACCAACTCTTTGACATTAGTGGTAGTAGTAATTACCTTCAGTACCATCATATTGAGTCTTTAGTATCAGAAGTAGGTTCGTCTTTCTGAACAAATTACCAACTCTTTGACATTAGTGGTAGTAGTAATTACCTTCAGTACCATCATATTGAGTCTTTAGTATCAGAAGTAGGTTCATCTTTCTGAACAAATTACCAACTCTTTGACATTAGTGGTAGTAGTAATTACCTTCAGTACCATCATATTGAGTCTTTAGTATCAGAAGTAGGTTCGTTTTTCTGAACAAATTACCAACTCTTTGACATTAGTGGTAGTAGTAATTACCTTCAGTACCATCATATTGAGTCTTTAGTATCAGAAGTAGGTTCGTCTTTCTGAACAAATTACCAACTCTTTGACATTAGTGGTAGTTGTAATTACCTTCAGTACCATCATATTGAGTCTTTAGTATCAGAAGTAGGTTCGTCTTTCTGAACAAATTACCAACTCTTTGACATTGGTGGTAGTAGTAATTACCTTCAGTACCATCATATTGAGTCTTTAGTATCAGAAGTAGGTTCATCTTTCTGAACAAATTACCAACTCTTTGACATTAGTGGTAGTTGTAATTACCTTCAGTACCATCATATTGAGTCTTTAGTATCAGAAGTAGGTTCGTCTTTCTGAACAAATTACCAACTCTTTGACATTAGTGGTAGTTGTAATTACCTTCAGTACCATCATATTGAGTCTTTAGTATCAGAAGTAGGTTCGTCTTTCTGAACAAATTACCAACTCTTTGACATTAGTGGTAGTTGTAATTACCTTCAGTACCATCATATTGAGTCTTTAGTATCAGAAGTAGGTTCGTCTTTCTGAACAAATTACCAACTCTTTGACATTGGTGGTAGTAGTAATTACCTTCAGTACCATCATATTGAGTCTTTAGTATCAGAAGTAGGTTCATCTTTCTGAACAAATTACCAACTCTTTGACATTAGTGGTAGTTGTAATTACCTTCAGTACCATCATATTGAGTCTTTAGTATCAGAAGTAGGTTCGTCTTTCTGAACAAATTACCAACTCTTTGACATTAGTGGTAGTTGTAATTACCTTCAGTACCATCATATTGAGTCTTTAGTATCAGAAGTAGGTTCGTCTTTCTGAACAAATTACCAACTCTTTGACATTAGTGGTAGTTGTAATTACCTTCAGTACCATCATATTGAGTCTTTAGTATCAGAAGTAGGTTCGTCTTTCTGAACAAATTACCAACTCTTTGACATTAGTGGTAGTTGTAATTACCTTCAGTACCATCATATTGAGTCTTTAGTATCAGAAGTAGGTTCATCTTTCTGAACAAATTACCAACTCTTTGACATCAGTGGTAGTTGTAATTACCTTCAGTACCATCATATTGAGTCTTTAGTATCAGAAGTAGGTTCGTCTTTCTGAACAAATTACCAACTCTTTGACATTAGTGGTATATAGTAGTAATTACCTTCAGTACCATCATATTGAGTCTTTAGTATCAGAAGTAGGTTCATCTTTCTGAACAAATTACCAACTCTTTGACATTAGTGGTAGTTGTAATTACCTTCAGTACCATCATATTGAGTCTTTAGTATCAGAAGTAGGTTCGTCTTTCTGAACAAATTACCAACTCTTTGACATTAGTGGTAGTAGTAATTACCTTCAGTACCATCATATTGAGTCTTTAGTATCAGAAGTAGGTTCGTCTTTCTGAACAAATTACCAACTCTTTGACATTAGTGGTAGTAGTAATTACCTTCAGTACCATCATATTGAGTCTTTAGTATCAGAAGTAGGTTCGTCTTTCTGAACAAATTACCAACTCTTTGACATTAGTGGTAGTAGTAATTACCTTCAGTACCATCATATTGAGTCTTTAGTATCAGAAGTAGGTTCGTTTTTCTGAACAAATTACCAACTCTTTGACATTAGTGGTAGTAGTAATTACCTTCAGTACCATCATATTGAGTCTTTAGTATCAGAAGTAGGTTCGTCTTTCTGAACAAATTACCAACTCTTTGACATTAGTGGTAGTTGTAATTACCTTCAGTACCATCATATTGAGTCTTTAGTATCAGAAGTAGGTTCGTCTTTCTGAACAAATTACCAACTCTTTGACATTGGTGGTAGTAGTAATTACCTTCAGTACCATCATATTGAGTCTTTAGTATCAGAAGTAGGTTCATCTTTCTGAACAAATTACCAACTCTTTGACATTAGTGGTAGTTGTAATTACCTTCAGTACCATCATATTGAGTCTTTAGTATCAGAAGTAGGTTCGTCTTTCTGAACAAATTACCAACTCTTTGACATTAGTGGTAGTTGTAATTACCTTCAGTACCATCATATTGAGTCTTTAGTATCAGAAGTAGGTTCGTCTTTCTGAACAAATTACCAACTCTTTGACATTAGTGGTAGTTGTAATTACCTTCAGTACCATCATATTGAGTCTTTAGTATCAGAAGTAGGTTCGTCTTTCTGAACAAATTACCAACTCTTTGACATTGGTGGTAGTAGTAATTACCTTCAGTACCATCATATTGAGTCTTTAGTATCAGAAGTAGGTTCATCTTTCTGAACAAATTACCAACTCTTTGACATTAGTGGTAGTTGTAATTACCTTCAGTACCATCATATTGAGTCTTTAGTATCAGAAGTAGGTTCGTCTTTCTGAACAAATTACCAACTCTTTGACATTAGTGGTAGTTGTAATTACCTTCAGTACCATCATATTGAGTCTTTAGTATCAGAAGTAGGTTCGTCTTTCTGAACAAATTACCAACTCTTTGACATTAGTGGTAGTTGTAATTACCTTTAGTACCATCATATTGAGTCTTTAGTATCAGAAGTAGGTTCGTCTTTCTGAACAAATTACCAACTCTTTGACATTAGTGGTAGTTGTAATTACCTTCAGTACCATCATATTGAGTCTTTAGTATCAGAAGTAGGTTCGTCTTTCTGAACAAATTACCAACTCTTTGACATTAGTGGTAGTAGTAATTACCTTCAGTACCATCATATTGAGTCTTTAATATCAGAAGTAGGTTCGTCTTTCTGAACAAATTACCAACTCTTTGACATTAGTGGTAGTTGTAATTACCTTCAGTACCATCATATTGAGTCTTTAGTATCAGAAGTAGGTTCGTCTTTCTGAACAAATTACCAACTCTTTGACATTGGTGGTAGTAGTAATTACCTTCAGTACCATCATATTGAGTCTTTAGTATCAGAAGTAGGTTCATCTTTCTGAACAAATTACCAACTCTTTGACATTAGTGGTAGTTGTAATTACCTTCAGTACCATCATATTGAGTCTTTAGTATCAGAAGTAGGTTCGTCTTTCTGAACAAATTACCAACTCTTTGACATTAGTGGTAGTTGTAATTACCTTCAGTACCATCATATTGAGTCTTTAGTATCAGAAGTAGGTTCGTCTTTCTGAACAAATTACCAACTCTTTGACATTAGTGGTAGTTGTAATTACCTTCAGTACCATCATATTGAGTCTTTAGTATCAGAAGTAGGTTCGTCTTTATGAGCAAATTACCAACTCTTTGACATTGGTGGTAGTTGTAATTACCTTCAGTACCATCGTATTGAGTCTTTAGTATCAGAAGTAGGTTTGTCTTTCTGAACAAATTACCAACTCTTTGACATTAGTGGTAGTTGTAATTACCTTCAGTACCATCATATTGAGTCTTTAGTATCAGAAGTAGGTTCGTCTTTCTGAACAAATTACCAACTCTTTGACATTAGTGGTAGTAGTAATTACCTTCAGTACCATAATATTGAGTCTTTAGTATCAGAAGTAGGTTCGTCTTTCTGAACAAATTACCAACTCTTTGACATTGGTGGTAGTAGTAATTACCTTCAGTACCTTCATATTGAGTCTTTAGTATCAGAAGTAGGTTCATCTTTCTGAACAAATTACCAACTCTTTGACATTAGTGGTAGTTGTAATTACCTTCAGTACCATCATATTGAGTCTTTAGTATCAGAAGTAGGTTCGTCTTTCTGAACAAATTACCAACTCTTTGACATTAGTGGTAGTAGTAATTACCTTCAGTACCATCATATTGAGTCTTTAGTATCAGAAGTAGGTTCGTCTTTCTGAACAAATTACCAACTCTTTGACATTAGTGGTAGTAGTAATTACCTTCAGTACCATCATATTGAGTCTTTAGTATCAGAAGTAGGTTCGTCTTTCTGAACAAATTACCAACTCTTTGACATTAGTGGTAGTAGTAATTACCTTCAGTACCATCATATTGAGTCTTTAGTATCAGAAGTAGGTTCGTCTTTCTGAACAAATTACCAACTCTTTGACATTAGTGGTAGTTGTAATTACCTTCAGTACCATCATATTGAGTCTTTAGTATCAGAAGTAGGTTCGTCTTTCTGAACAAATTACCAACTCTTTGACATTGGTGGTAGTAGTAATTACCTTCAGTACCATCATATTGAGTCTTTAGTATCAGAAGTAGGTTCATCTTTCTGAACAAATTACCAACTCTTTGACATTAGTGGTAGTTGTAATTACCTTCAGTACCATCATATTGAGTCTTTAGTATCAGAAGTAGGTTCATCTTTCTGAACAAATTACCAACTCTTTGACATTAGTGGTAGTTGTAATTACCTTCAGTACCATCATATTGAGTCTTTAGTATCAGAAGTAGGTTCGTCTTTCTGAACAAATTACCAACTCTTTGACATTAGTGGTAGTTGTAATTACCTTCAGTACCATCATATTGAGTCTTTAGTATCAGAAGTAGGTTCGTCTTTCTGAACAAATTACCAACTCTTTGACATTGGTGGTAGTAGTAATTACCTTCAGTACCATCATATTGAGTCTTTAGTATCAGAAGTAGGTTCATCTTTCTGAACAAATTACCAACTCTTTGACATTAGTGGTAGTTGTAATTACCTTCAGTACCATCATATTGAGTCTTTAGTATCAGAAGTAGGTTCGTCTTTCTGAACAAATTACCAACTCTTTGACATTAGTGGTAGTTGTAATTACCTTCAGTACCATCATATTGAGTCTTTAGTATCAGAAGTAGGTTCGTCTTTCTGAACAAATTACCAACTCTTTGACATTAGTGGTAGTTGTAATTACCTTCAGTACCATCATATTGAGTCTTTAGTATCAGAAGTAGGTTCGTCTTTATGAGCAAATTACCAACTCTTTGACATTGGTGGTAGTTGTAATTACCTTCAGTACCATCGTATTGAGTCTTTAGTATCAGAAGTAGGTTTGTCTTTCTGAACAAATTACCAACTCTTTGACATTAGTGGTAGTTGTAATTACCTTCAGTACCATCATATTGAGTCTTTAGTATCAGAAGTAGGTTCGTCTTTCTGAACAAATTACCAACTCTTTGACATTAGTGGTAGTAGTAATTACCTTCAGTACCATAATATTGAGTCTTTAGTATCAGAAGTAGGTTCGTCTTTCTGAACAAATTACCAACTCTTTGACATTGGTGGTAGTAGTAATTACCTTCAGTACCTTCATATCGAGTCTTTAGTATCAGAAGTAGGTTCATCTTTCTGAACAAATTACCAACTCTTTGACATTAGTGGTAGTTGTAATTACCTTCAGTACCATCATATTGAGTCTTTAGTATCAGAAGTAGGTTCGTCTTTCTGAACAAATTACCAACTCTTTGACATTAGTGGTAGTAGTAATTACCTTCAGTACCATCATATTGAGTCTTTAGTATCAGAAGTAGGTTCGTCTTTCTGAACAAATTACCAACTCTTTGACATTAGTGGTAGTAGTAATTACCTTCAGTACCATCATATTGAGTCTTTAGTATCAGAAGTAGGTTCGTCTTTCTGAACAAATTACCAACTCTTTGACATTAGTGGTAGTAGTAATTACCTTCAGTACCATCATATTGAGTCTTTAGTATCAGAAGTAGGTTCGTCTTTCTGAACAAATTACCAACTCTTTGACATTAGTGGTAGTTGTAATTACCTTCAGTACCATCATATTGAGTCTTTAGTATCAGAAGTAGGTTCGTCTTTCTGAACAAATTACCAACTCTTTGACATTAGTGGTAGTTGTAATTACCTTCAGTACCATCATATTGAGTCTTTAGTATCAGAAGTAGGTTCGTCTTTCTGAACAAATTACCAACTCTTTGACATTAGTGGTAGTAGTAATTACCTTCAGTACCATCATATTGAGTCTTTAGTATCAGAAGTAGGTTCGTCTTTCTGAACAAATTACCAACTCTTTGACATTAGTGGTAGTTGTTATTACCTTCAGTACCATCATATTGAGTCTTTAGTATCAGAAGTAGGTTCGTCTTTCTGAACAAATTACCAACTCTTTGACATTAGTGGTAGTTGTAATTACCTTCAGTACCATCATATTGAGTCTTTAGTATCAGAAGTAGGTTCGTCTTTCTGAGCAAATTACCAACTCTTTGACATTGGTGGTAGTTGTAATTACCTTCAGTACCATCATATTGAGTCTTTAGTATCAGAAGTAGGTTCGTCTTTCTGAACAAATTACCAACTCTTTGACATTAGTGGTAGTTGTAATTACCTTCAGTACCATCATATTGAGTCTTTAGTATCAGAAGTAGGTTCATCTTTCTGAACAAATTACCAACTCTTTGACATTGGTGGTAGTAGTAATTACCTTCAGTACCATCATATTGAGTCTTTAGTATCAGAAGTAGGTTCGTCTTTCTGAACAAATTACCAACTCTTTGACATTGGTGGTAGTAGTAATTACCTTCAGTACCTTCAAATTGAGTCTTTAGTATCAGAAGTAGGTTCATCTTTCTGAACAAATTACCAACTCTTTGACATTAGTGGTAGTTGTAATTACCTTCAGTACCATCATATTGAGTCTTTAGTATCAGAAGTAGGTTCGTCTTTCTGAACAAATTACCAACTCTTTGACATTGGTGGTAGTAGTAATTACCTTCAGTACCTTCATATTGAGTCTTTAGTATCAGAAGTAGGTTCATCTTTCTGAACAAATTACCAACTCTTTGACATTAGTGGTAGTTGTAATTACCTTCAGTACCATCATATTGAGTCTTTAGTATCAGAAGTAGGTTCGTCTTTCTGAACAAATTACCAACTCTTTGACATTAGTGGTAGTTGTAATTACCTTCAGTACCATCATATTGAGTCTTTAGTATCAGAAGTAGGTTCATCTTTCTGAACAAATTACCAACTCTTTGACATTAGTGGTAGTTGTAATTACCTTCAGTACCATCATATTGAGTCTTTAGTATCAGAAGTAGGTTCGTCTTTCTGAGCAAATTACCAACTCTTTGACATTGGTGGTAGTTGTAATTACCTTCAGTACCATCATATTGAGTCTTTAGTATCAGAAGTAGGTTCGTCTTTCTGAACAAATTACCAACTCTTTGACATTAGTGGTAGTTGTAATTACCTTCAGTACCATCATATTGAGTCTTTAGTATCAGAAGTAGGTTCATCTTTCTGAACAAATTACCAACTCTTTGACATTGGTGGTAGTAGTAATTACCTTCAGTACCATCATATTGAGTCTTTAGTATCAGAAGTAGGTTCGTCTTTCTGAACAAATTACCAACTCTTTGACATTGGTGGTAGTAGTAATTACCTTCAGTACCTTCAAATTGAGTCTTTAGTATCAGAAGTAGGTTCATCTTTCTGAACAAATTACCAACTCTTTGACATTAGTGGTAGTTGTAATTACCTTCAGTACCATCATATTGAGTCTTTAGTATCAGAAGTAGGTTCGTCTTTCTGAACAAATTACCAACTCTTTGACATTGGTGGTAGTAGTAATTACCTTCAGTACCTTCATATTGAGTCTTTAGTATCAGAAGTAGGTTCATCTTTCTGAACAAATTACCAACTCTTTGACATTAGTGGTAGTTGTAATTACCTTCAGTACCATCATATTGAGTCTTTAGTATCAGAAGTAGGTTCGTCTTTCTGAGCAAATTACCAACTCTTTGACATTGGTGGTAGTTGTAATTACCTTCAGTACCATCATATTGAGTCTTTAGTATCAGAAGTAGGTTCGTCTTTCTGAACAAATTACCAACTCTTTGACATTAGTGGTAGTTGTAATTACCTTCAGTACCATCATATTGAGTCTTTAGTATCAGAAGTAGGTTCGTCTTTCTGAACAAATTACCAACTCTTTGACATTAGTGGTAGTAGTAATTACCTTCAGTACCATCATATTGAGTCTTTAGTATCAGAAGTAGGTTCGTCTTTCTGAACAAATTGTAGACACTTTCTACAGATTGACTTAATGTATTGTTGTGTATGTGTCTTATCATAACCACAAATACTAATTAACTATGTGTGTTATTAATTAACTCCATGTGTTAATATAGTGTGTTCTTAGAATGTTCTAGAAGGTTCTGGTGTATTATCTTTGCTCTATAAGTTTTGTTTTGTGTACTCTCTCGTTGCTCAATCCTTTGAATTTGTTAATATTATACTTATTTGAATCTTCAGCAAAACTCTCAACAGGTTATGAGCCCAGCAGATGGCGTCTGAAAATCGTAGTGTTATCGTACCGCTTAACAGCAGTAACTACGCGACATGGAAGATTCAATGTCGAATGGCCTTGATAAGAGATGCTGTGTGGAACATTGTAGATGGAACAGAAGTAGCACCTACTGGAAGTGCCGCAACAGCAGAAGCCCAATCGAAGTTCAAAGCAAGACAGGATCGAGCATTGGCGACAATTGTTCTTTCCATCGAACCGTCGTTGTTGTACTTACTTGGCAACCCTAAAGATCCGACAGAAGTCTGGAAGAAACTAGAGGATCAGTTTCATAAGAAGTCTTGGGCGAACAAGTTGACGCTAAGACGAAAACTCTATTCGCTGAAGCTTGGAGAGAAAGAGTCTGTCCAGGAACACATTAAGAATATGACCGAGATCTTTGAGCAGCTGTCATTTATAGGAGACACTGTTACTGATGAAGATCGTGTGGTGTTTTTGCTGGCCAGTCTGCCAGACTCGTACAGAATGTTAGTAACGGCCCTTGAAGCAAATTCTGATGTACCTAAGATGGAAGTAGTCACAGAGAGATTGTTACATGAAGAGCAGAAACAGAAAAGGGAGATAGAAACTCGTAGTGACACCTTACTAATGACAAGATCAGACCCCAAACGTGGAAAAGGACCAAAATGTTTTCGTTGTAGAAGATTTGGTCACATTCAGAGAAATTGTCCCGACTTACGTTACCAAGAAGAGAGAGTTAAACCAGAGAAAAGATATACGAAACCTAAAGTGACAAAGAGAAGAGATGAGCGGGTGCATGTTACGTCATGGACAGGGAGGTCTCGTAATCGTGACGATGAAGACAGTGACATTGGTCTAATGGTTACACACGTTTTATCAGTAGGAAAGTCATGTGACTCAATTGGTACCTGGGTCATTGATTCGGGAGCCACCTGCCACATTTGCTGTGATATCAATCAGTTTGTAACGATAAACTCCCTACCTGAGTCAGTGAATATCACACTTGGAGATGGTCATAAGTTAACAGCAACAAAACAAGGTGATGTTGTAATTTTTGTTAGGACCGAGAAGGGGAAAGAGAGGAGATGTGTGTTACATGACGTACTTTTTGTCCCATAGTTGTCCTTTAATTTGTTTAGTGTACCAAAGGCGACTGAAAGAGGAGCCTCCGTTATTTTTGAAGATACGAAATGTCGCATTTTTATTAACAAGACAGATCTCATCGCAGAAGGTACCAAGAAAGGAAAACTCTATCACCTGATGTACCGAGCAAACACGTTACATACTTCAGAAGAAAGTATCAATACATCAGTGACTGAGGATATATGGCACCGACGTTGTGGGCACCTAAATTCGAAATACTTGAAGCTATTAGTACGGAAAAGGCTAGTGATTGGTTTAAATTACGATTGTTCAAAGGATATGAAGCTTTGTGAATCCTGTGTTAAAGGAAAGCTTCACAGAAATCCCTTCACTAGCAGTGAAAGATACACAAAGAAACCACTCGAGTTAGTCCATACTGATGTTTGTGGAAAATTGGAAGCGAGTTCACTGAGTGGTGGTCAGTACTTCCTCACGTTTATTGATGATTATTCTCGTTATATTTGGATTTACATTCTAAAACACAAGAGCGAAGTGTTCACTCGTTTCAAGGAGTGGAAAGCCATGGTTGAGAAATCTACTGGTCATGATTTAATTTCCATTCGAAGTGATAATGGTGGTGAGTATTTATCATCAGAGTTTCAAAGTTACCTCAAAGTAGAAGGAATCAAACATGAAAGAACTGTACCTAAAAATCCCGAGCAAAACGGTATAGCAGAGAGGTTGAATCGAACCCTCGTTGAATCTGTTCGTTCTATGTTGGCCGATGCAACATTACCCAAGGAGTTTTGGGCTGAAGCCCTATCAACCGCTACCTATCTACGAAACCGAAGTCCAACCAAGGCTCTAGCCGGTCTGACACCATACGAAGTACTTAAAAGGAAAAAACCCTGTGTTGATCATCTTAGAATTTTTGGATGTGTTGCTCATGCACACGTACCTAGTGATGAGAGGAGAAAGTTGGATCCTAAGTCTAAACGTTGTATTCTACTCGGCTATGGTACAGATGTTAAGGGGTACCGTCTATATGATGTTGAACGACGGAGAGTATTTTATAGCAGAGATGTAGTGTTTGACGAATCGAAGGTTGGAATGAATAAAGAGAACAAGAAAGACATTTCTGAACACCATGTAGAATTTCCAAGTGAATCTAACGATACCAGCAGATCAGATATTGATGAGTATGATACACCTCCTAACGAAGTACAGGAAGAAACGAATAATGAAGAATTAAATAATGAAGATAATGCACCACAGATCAGAAGATCTGAACGAGAGAGAAGAAAACCTGACTATTATGGAATATGGGTAAACTCTGTAGAAGAAGTGCAAGAACCGAATACGTTTGAGGAAGCTATCACAAGTCCACATAAAGATAAATGGATAACTGCTATGCAAGAAGAGATGCACTCCTTAAGTGAAAATGAAGTGTGGGACTTGGTAGAACCTCCTAATGACAAACACATTGTTGGAAGTAAATGGGTCTACAAGAAGAAAATTGGAGAGAATGGATTGATTGAACGATACAAGGCCAGATTAGTGGCACAAAGTTTCTCACAGAAATACGGTCAGGACTACGAAGAGACTTTTAGTCCTCTTGTTCGATTTGAGTCAATAAGAACTGTTATCGCAATATCCGCTCAAGAGAAACTAAAAATACATCAAATGGACATAACTACTGCATTTTTAAATGGAGAACTTGAGGAGGAGGTCTACATGAGACAACCGGAAGGTTTTGAATTGAAGGATCAAGAGAATCTCGTGTGCAAATTGAAACGTAGTATTTATGGTTTACGTCAGTCTCCACGTTGTTGGAATTTTGCACTTGACAAGAAACTACAAGAAATGGAATTCAATCAAATACCTAGTGACCCTTGTGTATATGTGAGTTCAGAAGGAGAGAAAGTCATTATTGCCATTTATGTAGATGATATTTTGTTAGCAGGAAAGAGTCTGAAGCAAATAGAGAAAGTTAAGAAGATGCTGGGTGTACATTTCAAGGTCAAGGATATGGGAGAGTTAACTTACTTCCTGGGAGTAAAGGTTATTCAACATGAAGATGGTTCAATATGGATTGGACAACCACTGTACACAGAAGAGCTACTCAAGAAATTTAATATGGATCAAGCCAAAGAAATGCCAACACCTGTCAATACTGGACAGAAGTTAGTTCAAGCTAATGAAGATTCTGAGTTGGTGGAAGTTAATCTTTACCAATCAGCAGTTGGTTGTCTACTCTATTTAGCTACATGTACTAGACCAGATATTGCCTATGCTGTAGGAAACCTATCTAAATTCTGCACCAAACCCACCAAGGAACATTGGACAGCTGTTAAAAGAGTAATGAGATACCTTAAAGGTACCATTGGATATGGACTCTTATACAGTAATGAATGTAATAGTGAATGTGTTGGTTACTCAGATGCTGACTGGGCAGGAGACTTAACAGATTATAAGTCAACATCAGGATATGTCTTTACCTTTGGAGGTGCAGCTGTCAGTTGGAAAAGCAAAAAACAAGAATCAGTAGCTCTATCCACCGCTGAAGCGGAGTACATGGCTCTATCAATGGCAGCTCAAGAAGCAACCTGGATGAGAAGATTGTTATCTGATTTACGTTACACCCCCTCCCATCCAACAGTAATATATGAAGATAATCAATCTACAATTAGCATGACTAAGAATCCGACTTTTCATAGAAGAACCAAGCACATAGGTATTAAGTACCACTTTGTAAGGGAGCAAGTTAAGAACGAATTCATCAAGATTATGTATTGCCCATCTGAAGAAATGATTGCTGACATATTTACCAAGGGACTAAGTAAAGAAAAATTTTGGAAATTTCGTAGCATGATGGGAATTAAAAACGAACTCATCGGTTGTAAAGAAGAAAAGGACACATCAATCTGTAAGAAGTGAGAAGGAGTGTAGAAAAATGACACTTTCTACAGATTGACTTAATGTATTGTTGTGTATGTGTCTTATCATAACCACAAATACTAATTAACTATGTGTGTTATTAATTAACTCCATGTGTTAATATAGTGTGTTCTTAGAATGTTCTAGAAGGTTCTGGTGTATTATCTTTGCTCTATAAGTTTTGTTTTGTGTACTCTCTCGTTGCTCAATCCTTTGAATTTGTTAATATTATACTTATTTGAATCTTCAGCAAAACTCTCAACACAAATTACCAACTCTGACATTGGTGGTAGTAGTAATTACCTTCAGTACCATCATATTGAGTCTTTAGTATCAGAAGTAGGTTCATCTTTCTGAACAAATTACCAACTCTTTGACATTAGTGGTAGTTGTAATTACCTTCAGTACCATCATATTGAGTCTTTAGTATCAGAAGTAGGTTCGTCTTTCTGAACAAATTACCAACTCTTTGACATTAGTGGTAGTTGTAATTACCTTCAGTACCATCATATTGAGTCTTTAGTATCAGAAGTAGGTTCGTCTTTCTGAACAAATTACCAACTCTTTGACATTAGTGGTAGTTGTAATTACCTTCAGTACCATCATATTGAGTCTTTAGTATCAGAAGTAGGTTCGTCTTTCTGAACAAATTACCAACTCTTTGACATTAGTGGTAGTTGTAATTACCTTCAGTACCATCATATTGAGTCTTTAGTATCAGAAGTAGGTTCGTCTTTCTGAACAAATTACCAACTCTTTGACATTAGTGGTAGTTGTAATTACCTTCAGTACCATCATATTGAGTCTTTAGTATCAGAAGTAGGTTCGTCTTTCTGAACAAATTACCAACTCTTTGACATTAGTGGTAGTAGTAATTACCTTCAGTACCATCATATTGAGTCTTTAGTATCAGAAGTAGGTTCGTCTTTCTGAACAAATTACCAACTCTTTGACATTAGTGGTAGTAGTAATTACCTTCAGTACCATCATATTGAGTCTTTAGTATCAGAAGTAGGTTCATCTTTCTGAACAAATTACCAACTCTTTGACATTAGTGGTAGTAGTAATTACCTTCAGTACCATCATATTGAGTCTTTAGTATCAGAAGTAGGTTCGTCTTTCTGAACAAATTACCAACTCTTTGACATTAGTGGTAGTAGTAATTACCTTCAGTACCATCATATTGAGTCTTTAGTATCAGAAGTAGGTTCATCTTTCTGAACAAATTACCAACTCTTTGACATTAGTGGTAGTAGTAATTACATTCAGTACCATCATATTGAGTCTTTAGTATCAGAAGTAGGTTCGTCTTTCTGAACAAATTACCAACTCTTTGACATTAGTGGTAGTAGTAATTACCTTCAGTACCATCATATTGAGTCTTTAGTATCAGAAGTAGGTTCGTCTTTCTGAACAAATTACCAACTGTTTGACATTAGTGGTAGTAGTAATTACCTTCAGTACTGTCAAATGCAGAAATAAAAGTCAGTGTAAATTGGTTTTGATTACTAGAACAAAGTATTGGAATCTTATAATTATGAAATAAAGTTTAAATTCTTCTGTACCATTAATATTCCAAAGAATTACTGAAAGTCTTATGTGTAATCTACCAGGAGCATTAATCTATCTGATGACAACCTTGTCACAAGAGTATATGAACAGGAATGTGACCTTGTAGTTCCTAGAAATACATATATTATTACCATCTGACTTAATGACAGGTACAATTAGAGCTGTCCAGTCTGAGAATTGAATTGGTATATTATTAATATTATAGTCAATAGTTCTTAGAACTTGTAGGTTTTCTCATTGAGAATGGACAGTATCTCCACAGAATCTCCACATTATTATATTGTCTAGATAAGCTCTGACCACCATCAATACAGGTTGTATGGGCCTTTCATGTATGGAGGTGGAACATGTCTGTAATCTAGTGGCTGGCTTTAGGAGGAGGGGTAATCTTTGTAACTGTTTACCTTTTCTTTGTAAGGTTTCTTCCATAACTAGAGTTCACATTTTTGCTATGTGGTCAGTCTTGACACACTAACGATATCCACTAGATAGAAACAGCAACTGTTAGGTGAGTGATTTGTTCCACACTTGTAGTATGATGTAAGCTCTGACTACACAACGTTGTTGTATCGTTTGATTGGGAAACAAGTTAGTCTGGAGATCTTGCACAAATTTGGTTGCAGTCTCCATGCCCTGAGCTTCTTCTAAAGCTCTTTATATGTGAGTTCAGTTTTTGCTCTGAATCAATTATCACTAACCATAGTATCTGTGCACTAACTCCGCAGACCAGCCTATCTCGAAATCATGTCATTTATGCAAAGCTACAGTGTTCATCCAAAGCTTTGAGCCACTGACTCTTCCTGACGACATTTTTAGATATGATATTTGCAATTGTATCTCTGTACTATGGACGAAGACTTCGCGTTGTAATGCGTTTCAGTGTGTTGTTCATCAACTGTAATTTGCAGTCTCAAATATATTGTTACCATGTGATCGAGCCCACAAATAGTTAGCAGAATCGATCTTCTCCAGATTTGTTATGTCGTTTGCTAAATAGTTACCTAAATGCTCTACGTACGACAACCATGTCTCCATGTAGTGTAGAGTGGAATAATGAAAGTTTCCCATTAGTTGCCATATCTGATAGATCAGTTTCATCTCATCATTAAATATGCAGTAAATTAACTGAACTAACATACTGGGTGGTTCTTGGTGTAACTTCACTCTGATGACATCATCATTAAATGACAGGTAGTGATGTCTTCATATATAATCTAAATCCATCACCTACACCCTAAACCAAACCTTATGACACAAGTGATGTCATCATCATAGTACAAGTTACATCATCATAGAAGTTACACCAAGAAGGACCCAACATACTTGTATATTAAGTCAACACAATCAAACTTATAGATAAGACTATTACCGTATATAAACAGACTCAACAGGGGGGTAGGAAAGGGTGCTATAGCATCCCTACTTTTTAAGCTTGAATGCTAACAGAGATTGATAAATTGCTGAGGATCTATTTACTTATCTTGTGACAAGTGCTACAGCAGAATGGTCATTCTCTTCTTTGCAAAGGATTAAAACATATTTTAGAAGTACGATGACTAATTGAAGGTTGAATAATCTATTTACAATGACAGAACCGATCAACTTGACCTATGTAAAATGACTAAGACATTCGTTTCCAGCAATCAAAGAAGAGTAAATTACTTTGAAAATTTTACTGACTAATTAAGTCATGAACATTTACAAATACAATGGGTTATCTTTAACATAATTAATTTATCTTAAATTAAAATGGGACCCATGAATCATTGTAGCACCCCTACTTGAAATGATCTTCCTACCCCCCCCCCCCCCCTGCTCAAAAAAACTATTTAAATACCCAAAATGTTATATGGCTTCACACCACAATATACAATATTAATTAAGTCCAAAATTCACCACATTTTCAACTAGCCTCATACCCAGGCTTTCACAATAGAAACGAAAGCCTGGGTACGAGGCTAATTTTCAAATATGTTCATCTCATTTGCTGTCAGTCTGGAAACTTTCTTGACTAACTTTTATTCCTAAAGTCCTAAACCATCTTCCTCAACTGTATGCCATTGGATTTCACTTCTCTCTCTTTTGAATAAATTTATAATTTTGTGAATAATTCAATTCTAATTTTAGTAATACATTTATTTTCACCAGTTTATTAACATTAATAATGTAGTCCTCTTAGCTCTTGTTGAGGGAAATATGTTTATTGTATCACAATATCTACAAATAATGTTTTATTTGTAGATATTAACATTATATGATCTCAGACATCAAATGATATGATACTCTAACATAAGTACTTGATATTGAGAAGATAATGGACATACTTGACGACCTTTATTATCAATTTGATTTTGACACTATTTGATAATAATTAACACAGTTTAGTGGCGTGGTTCGTACCAAGAAAGAAAACTCAAGTGCTAAAAGATGATGCGATTCTCATCTATGAGACCGGTAGGTGACTACAGTATATACATCTGTTGTGTTAATAGCATTAACTATTAACTAATCCTAGAATCTAGTTTATTTTAACATAACACACACACACATGCATATTATGAAACTATGAACTCAATCATACTAACATTGCAGTATTCTTGTCACTATATAACTGTCTACATGATGTTATATGATGTTCAAGTAAACTTGTATTATGTTAGTACATGTTATTATCAGTTAAATATTAGTAGATAAAACAGGAGTAGACTATCAATAAAGTACATGTACATTATATACATGAATACATGTATTGATTATATATCATCAATGTTGTGTATTAATATATATCTCTGATATATTTTCTAAAATATACTACTATCAGTTATTTCATTTATAATGTGTCACTCTCTTTATATTAGGAGGGGTCTGTTTTTTATGCAGCTTCTAGTGGTGATGTTTATAAAATAAAGTGTGCCATAGATAATGGCTCTATTCATGTTAATGCTATACATGAAGTGAGTACATCTCGTATAATAGGTAGTGACTTTATAAACATGAATTATAAACATGAATTATAGACTTGAATTAAGCAAATAAGTGTCCAATTTATAACAACTTACTTGATAGTATACTATCAATACATGAAACTATATAGTGGTACCTCCAATAATGGGACATTACAATAGTGAATACCAATGGACAATTACTTTAATATGGACTGACCTTCCATTGACTACAACAGAATTGCATCCTTTAAAATGTAGACACATCTTTTTGAACAACAACCTTGTTTCTTACTCTCGAAAATTTATTTCTACTACATTAAATTAAGCAATTATAATAATGGGCATGTTTAATGTAGTCCATGTGGACTTACTATATATAGTCTATGGCACAACAAAACAATATTTAATTTCTTTTTCTTTGAAAAACCATTTTCTAACCATGTCTCCATGCAGTGTAGAGTTGAATAATAAAAGTTTCCCGTGAGTTGCCATCTCTGATAGATCAGTTTCATCTCGTCACTAAATATGCAGTAAATTAACTGAGCTAACATACTTGTATATTAAGTCAACACAACTTACTAAACATATAGATATAAGACTAATACTGTATATAAACAGAACTATTTAAATACACAAAATGTTATATGGTTTCACACCACAATATACAATATTAATTTAGTCCAAATTAAAATTCACCACATTTTGCTGTCAGACTGGAAACTTTCTTGAGTAACTTTTATTCCTAAAATCCTAAACTATCTTCCTTAACTGTCTACCATTGGATTTCACTTCTCTCTCTTTTGAATAAATTTATAGTTTTGTGAATAATTTAATCCTAATAAATATATTCTCACCAGTTTATTAACATTAATAATATAGCCCTCTTAGCTCTTGTTGAGGGAGATATGTTTGTTGTGTGTGTCTTATCATCACAATACAGCAACATCTCATTTTAGTGTCATCCTCAATCAAGACAACTTAGTACATCACCATCCACCATCAACTATCATATTGTGCATGTCCAGTACTGCCATATCTTGTTGGAGAACACCATAATACTAGCATGACATATTTGTACTCTAAGGACCATCCCAATATGTTCCAGGAATCTCTAGATACTTTGTATTAGAAGATATGAATGTTCTCCTGAATCCTAAGAACCATTTTATAATGTACTAAATATCCTAGGTTACTTATACTAGAGACTTTAGGATTATCTTTAAAAAAACAAGACAAGATATGATAGTATTGGACATCACTTGTGTTTTAACTTAATATATTTAGTGTTGATAATTATCAGTGACAGTCAAGTACTAGACACATTAGTAAGTAGTATAGTACAATATTAATATTAAACTATGTCCAATATGAGAAACCATTGATAGTCCTCCTAATTACTACAATAGTACTGTTATGGATATCAATGTGTTTGTAGTGTTTATATAGCATTGAACTTGTTATGTCTTCTAAACTAATTAACACATACTTTATAATATCTAATATAATGATATGTCCATTATAATGTATTAATAGAAAATACTAAGTATATTATTGTCAGTTCCTATCTATTATATTAATATGATAAACTAATCTAGTATTATATTACTAGTAATTATATACTCATTACCTATAATGATTTACTTGTAGATATTAACATTATATGATCTCAGACATCAAATGATATGATGACTCTACTTGATATTGAGAAGATAATGGACATACTAACTATGAGAACAATAATGACATATTATAATAATTAATAAACTGACTTTTATTATCAATTTGATTTTGACACTTTTTAAAAATAAGTTTTTGCTATTATAATATATAGTAATTAACATATTTTGTGGTGGCGTGGTTAGTTCTCATGTACTAAGAAGGAACGCGCAAGTATGATGGCAGATCCATCTATGATACTGGTAGGTGACTGCAGTATATATATATACGTGTGTGTGTGTGTTGTGTTAATAGCATTAACTATTAATTGATCTTAGTATCTAGTTTATTGTCACATATAGTGGACAGTAAATTCATTTTACATTGTGATATTAGGTCTATTATTGTAGAGGTAGAGACAATAATTACTACATGTAGTATTAGATAACTTTAACAGTTACATATAACAATAGAACAATAATAGAGAAATGGTCAGTTAATATGTAGTCTAACATATTGTATGAAAGATCATTGACACACCCAATGGATGTCATCCAAAGTCTTAAGGATATCATGACATACGAAATAGTCTTAATTAAAATTTCTCACTAAGCAAAATTAATATCATAATGATGTTAGTTATTGTCACTATATAACTGTCTACATGATGTTATATGATATTGAAGTAAACTTGTATTATGTTAGTACATGTTATTATCAGTTAAATATTAGTAGATAAAAAAAAGTAGACTATGCATGTACATTATATACATGAATATATGTATTCTTTATCATAGGAGTGGTCTCTTTATGATGCAGTTCTTTGTGGTAATCTTGATTTAATAAAGAGTGCCATAAAAGATGACTCTGTTCATGCTAATGCTATGCATTATGTGAGTATATGTCATATAATAAGTAGTGACTTTATAGACATGTCTAATTTATAACAACTTACTTGGTAGTGTACTATACGTGGAAATATAATGATACCTCTAATAATGGATATTACCAATAGTGAATACCAATGGATAATTACTTTGGAATGGAATGACCTTCTATTGAATCTAATTGAATTACATCTTCTGATATTCAACACCTCCATTTTGAAACAACAGACTTTCTATTACTCTGGATATTTCTAGCACATTCAATTTTACCTTTAAAATGATGGTGGGCATATCTATGCAGTCCATGTGGACATGTCTATGGCACAACAAAAGATATTTGACAATTTCTTTTTCTTTGTATACTTTACTTAAGCTAGATCAGATGTTCATTTGAAATGAAAGATATCAGTAAAGTATGAAATACACATGTACTTATATATATATTGCTCTAACCTTGGAGATAAGGGCATCTCTCTCTATAAGGGACACTTGTTCTTACTGTGTTGGAGATTCCACTGTAGAGGAAACCTATGAAAGACAGTTGTAAATAATATTCATAGTAATAGTAATACCATGTTTATAGTATAAGGTTAACATTCCCAGCCAAAATGACTCCACATTGAATTAAAGTATAAATGATGTCATATTAATCTGAAAAATAAATCTAAATTGTACATATGACTGTGTTATATGAACCTGATATATACAAATGGTATTATGTAACAGATACATGTAGCATGTATAGGTTTAATACAGTGTGATTATAATGTATAATAACCTTTTTGTCTTTTATTTAGTTTAATGGTAACACTATGTTACATTATGCTGCTTATTGTGGACAGAATGATGTCATCAGTTATTTACTTGGTATTGGTGCAGACCCTAATATACAAAATGAGGTGAATATTTATAGATAATGTTATATTTATTTAAGTATGGTCATCAGGACATATGTATATTTAAATATAATGAAGACTTTAAAATGCAATATACAAGGTCAAAGTTAATATGATAGTTATAGTCATGTGACTATAGCCAATGAAATATCTTGATTTTAATCAGATGACTGTGAATGTTAGGTTACATTTTCTTAATAAAACAATATTATTAATAATTAATAGTCGTTTATGAAAATTAAAGACAACAACATGAAATTACTAAATTGAAATTAATATAAATTATCAATGACCTTTTTTATAATTAAAAAGACACCTATCTTATAAGTGTCCTTCATTATACTACATAAAATAAATGATTAAATTGGTTAAAAGTTGAAAGTCACATGACTATAGCTAAGTTATTATAAACTATACAAGTGGTATCATTATTTATAGTGATAATAGTACAATAATTGAATGAATTAGATTTCATGTTACTGCAAATTATTATTATTATTATTATTGAAATGTTGTAGCTATTACATTTTGTATATGTAATATTTTGGTCAGTTTGGTTAATATAATTACTTTACAAACTGATCAATAAGTATAAATGTGGATTTAACATTTATGAACACTAAACATCATATAATATAAACTTGAATACATGAACAGAAATCACTTAATACAGGTCTATAAATATTAAATCCTCAAATGAGATAATAACATATCATTGATAGACTAGTACTGATACTAGTTAATTATAATCTTCTGTGATTATGATAAAGAGTAACTTTAGAATTAAGTAGAAGGATCTAAAAATTATGCTATTGTTATGGTTAAGAAAAAAAATTTAAACATATTTTCTGTTTTCATGGATTTTATTGTTGCTATAACCTCAACCTCGATAATAATAGTAACGCTAAATTTTGTTATAACTCTTGACTCCACCTTCTCATCAATAAGTAGTATATACTTGTTGTACATAATGTATATGATTATATATAGTAACAAAGGTTAATATAATGTAAAAGTATTCATGATGATATTATATCTTTGATGTTACTATTACTGTATATGTATATAGAATGGAGAAACACCACTCTACGGATTATGTAATAGCTTTAGGGATTTGTCTAAGTCAGTACAGTTACTGTTAGAAAGTGGTGCTAAACCTGATATTGCTAACAAAATAAGTTATCACAATATTGTTGTCACTACAATGTAGTAGTTGTACTATGTATGTATACATAATACATGTAATCTTATATACATGTACATAGACATTTAAACATGTGTGATGTATATTATAAAGGTTCTGTTTAATAGGATATCATCTGTTTAAGACATAAATTTATGCTTTAGTTGTTCAAAAGAAAACCCCTTGATGTATTGCTATTATCATTTAACAAGTTTAGAAACTAACAAAAAATCATCCAAGTTTGTTATTTGATGTGAAAATGTAATTAAGTACTTAATTACTTTCGTTATATACATTATAGTTTGTACTAGTATATGACATTGATATTATATCTTATTAAGGATGGGAAGACTCCATTGTACATAGCATGTTACAATGGTCATGATAAAGTAGTACAAGTATTACTAGACCATGGTGTTAAGGTGGATGTTCCAGACAAGGTCAGTGACATCTTATATGTATTATGTTAAGTTATGTAACACAACAGAAGTTAATGTAGCTACTTTGTAACACATAAAAAAGCAAAAACGATGTCTATGTGTTCAGCTATGATTTCAATTATGAAATATCAATACAACATATTACCTTGTAATAAATCATATTCATTGTTAAGGAGAGTTATTGTCCATTCCATATTAAGGTAAAAATATCTGAAATTTTTTTTCAGCTTTTTTTGATGCAATCACGTAAAGATACTTGTTCTAATAATTGATCATGCTTTAAAAAATTTTTTAAACCCTAGTACTTTGCAGAAATGTAGTTTGATTCCTTAATATCTGTAATGTTTGGAGACGTCAAATAATAATATTAAAAAACCTAGAGAGCTGAAACTTTTGAAAATTAAAGATGAAGTCAATTACTAAAATTTTACGGATGGATTTATTTCTACAATAATATTTGACATTTTTACAAAGCTATAAACCTTGCTTACTTTAATCACTATTATTATTATATGTTATACAAATCGTACAAAGAAATGCACCCGTAAAAGTACTAAAAATTGATCATTTTCGTTCTTGAACTTGTCAGCAGGTTGTTACATTATCCATAGAATCAAAAATCACAACAACAGTATCTAACAGTGCAAAAGTCGCCATCTTGATAATGAATAATCGATTTTCATTAATTAAAGGCAATGAATACACTTAATGTCAGGTTATTGATAAGTGACTTTCGTGGTGTTAGAATAGTTAAATAAAATGTATTAATTATTATTGCTATTATCATTATTATTATTACTGTTCGTAGTCTTATGTGCCTTCATCTCAAAGCAAACCATGCTTTAATAACAATAATAACAGCAATAATAAAAATAGTAATAATATATTTAACTATTCTAACCCCGCGAAAGTCACTTATCAATAACCTGACACTAAGTGTATTCATTGCCTTTAATTAATGAAAATCGATTATTCATTATCAAGATGGCGACTTTTGCACTGTTAGATACTGTTGTTGTGATTTTTGATTCTATGGATAATGTAACAACCTGCTGACAAGTTCAAGAACGAAAATAATCAATTTTTAGTACTTTTACGGATGCATTTCTTTGTACGATTTGTATAACATATAATAATAATAGTGATTAAAGTAAGCAAGGTTTATAGCTTTGTAAAAATGTCAAATATTATTGTAGAAATAAATCCATCGGTAAAATTGTAGGAATTGACTTCATCTTTAATTTTCAAAAGTTTCAGCTCTCTAGGTTCTTTAATATTATTATTTGACGTCTCCAAAGCATTGCAGATATTAAGGAATCAAACTACATTTCTGCAAAGTACTAGGGTTTAAAAATTTTTTTAAAGCATGATCAATTATTAGAACAAGTATCTTTACATGATTCCATCAAAAAAAGCTGAAAAAAAATTTCAGATATTTTTACCTTAAGACCTACCTTGTACGTCACTCAATTTAAAAATACTTTAAATTAAACAAATGCCAGACATTATTTTAATACTAAATCCTTACTTATTAATCCTTATCTGACAACATATACAAAAACAAGTGTTTCTTTCAGTTAAGTTTCAGCCTATTTTAGTTACTTTATAACAACAATACTATAGATATTTTCTTTTTAACATTTTAACATTTTAATTTAACATTTTTGAACACTAAACAACATATAATATAAACTTGAATACATGAACAGAAATCACTTAATACAGGTCTACATGGACATTAAGGATATCTCTTGGACTCCTATGATACTATATAGCCATTATATATAATTTTCTATCTCATCCCTTAATCCCCAAGGGATTTAAGGAGCGTAAACAACATCCCTTGGACTCCTATGATAATACCAGCCATCTATTATATATGATTTTCCATCCCATCCCAACAATTCCCAAGGAATGTGTGGGACATTAAGGACATCCCTTGGACTATTGTATTAATAATATCCATCATATATAATTATCTATCCTATCTCTTAGTCTCAAAGGAATGCATGTGTTGTTAATAATTCAATTAGAAGTAGAGGTCACTAGATGATTATAGTGAGCTTTTACACTTCCTTGTTTAATAAATGTACTTAAGTAGATACTAACTCAATAATAAATGTACATAACCCAAAGCATCAATTGTATGGAAATATGACCACAAGTCACTTATACAGGTTCTTGTGTAGCAATATATTTTTTGGGAGTTATTCTGGGACTCTTTCGTGTGGTATTATGAGGAGATATATGAGGACTCTGCGAGGTGTAGAAACATCTACATCAAAAGACTTCCTCTTTGTACCTTTGGGAGGCTTCCTAGGAAAGTTTACATTCAGAGGTAGTAGTGGGAAAATTTTGAGGGTCACAATTTTTGTGTCTTGTAAGCATATGCAAAATAAAATTTATAGATCCACATATGATAAGGGCAGGCCACACCTAGTTTTTCTACACATGTTACCACGAGACAGAAAAGAACTATGGGAGCTTCTCGATGGCAATGAAATACCAGTACAGAGCCATATATTGAGTTTGAATAGACCAATAAAACAAACCACACCCCATGATATAGCCATTAGTTTATAGTTATTACATCCTGGGATAAGGTATAGTTAACACCACACTACAATATTGTACTAGTTCAACTATACTTTATTAATAGTTACTGATGACCTTTAAATCAGTCTATATATGTAATTTATCTCTGACAAATCTGCCTATAACATAAAAGATGATTATATTTAATATGTTTTCAAAAGACCCTTTAGTCTCATTACATATGTTTATGTGAAATTTCTCTAATTATTAGTATAGTTTTGACACTATGTCTGTACTTGACTAGAAAGCTGAAATAAAGATTATTGTCATGGCACCATCCATAGTTACAGTTCACTCCACCTAATAATACTATATTCACTGTTCAGATTGATATTGCTATCTACTTTGATCTGTAGTAATTACTATGCCAAAAGGAAAGACACAAAACAGCTGGTATTAAATATATAAACAAAAAGTCCATGCAAATTCTTTTCATAAGTAGCTAGGTCCTTCAGTCCAAATTGTTCATAATTAAGAAGATCCAATAATTTTATTTTTTTCTGCTTACATGCAACATTAAATAAACTGGTCAGCTACTTATATAGTGACTTTTATATGATTTGTATATATATATATATATATATATATATATATATTACTCTTTACTATCATGTCTCTTTCCTTCAGTATTGTCATAACTACATCATTGACTTTTTTCAAAGTGATTTTGTTACTAGTACAACTGTCAATGATAATTAGTAAATATTCATATTATAATTGTTGGATACTTATACTGTGGACTGAATTCTTGCTAGTATCTCTTAGCACACAAAGAGGTCAATCTAAATACTATACTGGTAGAATATATATGTAACCATAATAGTGTATTATTGTATATTAATACACACCCTAGATCTTTATTTCATCTGTCATGTTGATAACTTGAAGTAAAACTTTCCTCTAATATTTCTGTCATGTATTAACAGAGAGTGAATATCATCTAGCATTAGTTAGTTAGTAACATATTAGCTATATACATTGTACTTGGTACTAGTATGTAACATTAATATTATATGTTATTTAGGATGGCAAGACTCCATCATACATAGCATTTTACAGATGTAATAATAAAGTAGTACAAGTATTACTAGACCATGGTGTTCAAGTGGAGGTCAGTGACATATCACATATTCATGTAACACATCAGAGGTTATTGGAACTACTTTGGTCACTTAGGAAGTTAGTAAAGGATGATATCTATGTGTTGACATTACTCACCAATTGTTATAATCAGAGAGATCAAGAGATTTAAATATCTTTTATAATTACTACAAAAGATACAATATATAGACACAGCTTGCAGTCAATATGTAGGTATTAAAACATCTTTCATTTAATGCACTTTTGTTTTCTAAAATGCACAAAATTGTATATTCAGTAATTTTGTGAGATTATATACAAACTGTGATCTCTAAACAAAGAGCAAATCTTTACCTCTGAATAGAGCTACATGAGATATTATTTTTATTGTTTGATTTGACAAGTCTATTGTATAACCAAATAATATTAATGTGTTCAACAATGTTTAGTAAAGCAACTTCTATAAGTTGACTTGAATACTTACATGTAATTCTCAATTATCCAGTAAACAGGACAATGTAGTATATGACAAGACAATAGTGTGTGACATTTGTACAGTCTCACTTAATATACCTTAATTATTAACACAATGTATTTGTTATTATTTAGTATGGGAGAACACTTCTACATGAAGCCTATTGGGAAGGTAAAGATGACATTGTCAAGTTCTTAATAAAATCAGGAGCTAGTATTTTGGAAGCAGTAAAAACTGTAAGTAAAATATTAATTAGAAATAAAGGTTGATTAAACTAACTTTATAATTATATAAAAGACAAAACTAACAATATCAGCATAAGCCAATCATAGTAATATTATATCCTCTACTAGTAATGATAACACTATTGTTTATGTGTACATGATAACTTATTAATTAGTTTATATTATATGTAATGATCAATGAATTATATTTATCAGTACTATGTTAAGTTATTTGAACATAATCATGTACTATGATCTCTTCTATAGGACACTTTACTACTTAAATCTGCAGAAGAAGGTGATTTAGAAGGTGTTAAAGATTCACTCACCAAACAAGCCAATGTTAACATTACTAATATGGTATACACTATGTTAATGTACTATAATTTACTGTAAACTTCCAAAAGTTCAGCAAATTAGATTTTTGTATTGTAATTTTATATACTGTTTCAAAAATTATTATAACTTTCCTAAAAATTTAACAAAATTAGTGAACCTCACTTCTGTATAATTATAGATAATGCTCAGTAATAATGTTTGTCTGGACTATAGGCTATTTTGAAGTTTTGACAGTCCAGATTTGAGACACTACTTAGCAAATATGCTCTAATATAATGTACTGGTAGACTTACTTGTTTTTTGAAATTAGAACAATTTGTTGTGACTAGAGTATTATTATGAAATATTATACTAAAAAATAATAACCAGTTTGATACACTGATTACTAAAGAGTTGATATCTATATTTGATAACTATATCAATATCAATGTCCTAAGTGTTCTGATCGTTTAATAGTCAACACTTAATTAGGATATAAACTATTGTTGTTATTACAGAGAAGGAACATTAGCAAATTGTATTACATGTAAAACTTATTGTCTTTTATATCTTACTTTATATTAGGATGAACAAACAGCACTAATTCTAGCTGCTAAGTATAACCATACAGATATCACTCTTCTTTTGATTGAGCATGGTTGTTCTGTTCACATTAAGGATAACGTGAGTTAATAGAGTACTGTTTAACAAAGAAACACATGTTTAGTTTAACAAGCTGAACTTTTTGACAAACTCACAGTCTTAAAAGTATTTATACTGGACTAGCACAGTTAATTATAGCCTGGTATCACTGCCTTGGTTCCTTCAGATAGGAAATGTTGCAATATCTAACTCATGTCCTGTTTCCTGTCTAATCTAAAAATAGTATCTGTAGCTTTAGATGGTATATGAAAGTAACAACATTTATTTCTAAGATCTGAATTGAGTAGACACCATGATTCCTAGCATGGTATAATCTGTGAATGAGACTAGCAATATATATATATATATAATATATATAGTACACTGGTGGATCCAGTGCGTAGAAATAGGGGGTGCACAGACCGTGCGCGTAGTGTACAGCTAAGTTTTTGAGCCTAATATATATTCATAAATTTATTATTCATAGACCAACTTTTAATTGTAGTGTGGTTGCAAGAATTTTTGCTATGAATATACTTAAAGTAATAATTATGTACCACAGGGTGTGACTTGAATGATTGACCATGAATAATATTATAGAATAAAAAGGGTGCCTGTACACCCCACGCATCCTCCTACATCCACCAGTATAGTATAGTAGTTATTTAAACAAGTAATAACCACTATGTCAGCATTGTGTTAAAGTGGGTTCACAAAAACTAAGCTTGTATATGTGTCGCATTGTGTTCTTGATGTTGTGTCACATAGTGTAGCATCAATGTTGTTCATATAAACAAGAGGAGGCATGTGCCCCGTCTTCATTATTATAAACTCTATTAGTACAAAATGGAGACTGAAGTGTTGCCTGCTTTGTTTTACAAACGATGAAGAAGGTGGCAGAAATGAAGAACAACAGCATCCTATATTTATTCAATGGCTATATATTATTTCTGTTTGCCGTTTGTTTAATTACCTGGCTTGCCACTTCCTTCCATACATTTTCTCTTGTTCTTGCATCCTTGCAGCTTTTACTAGATACTTTCCACAAGCAAGAGAAACAATGAACAGTCTCACTAATTTCTCATCTGTCAAAACACGTAGTTATTGATACTTGTTGGCTGAATGCATTGCTTGGAACATCAATCTAGCCTCACATTGAAACACATCACTTTTGTGCTTCATGCATGCATAGTGTTCATAATTTACATACATATGCAATGGGATGCAATGCAAGGCTTTGTATTGTTATGTGAACCAACCTTTACTCTCAATCTTGTCAGACAGTGTCATTTAACAGTGCTTTAATCTAGATTCCACCCTCAGACTACCACAACCTGCAGCAAAAGTAGTCTGATACTATTGTTTGTTTGTCCTGAGATTGGCAGTCCTAAATCTTGCAATAAGAATGTTGATCCTCATCTTAAAAAATTAACTTCAGGTTCAATGCCATGTGATAATAACATTGATAAAGCAAAATTTGAATAGTGATTTTATTGGATGTTATGGTACCACTCTTACATCATTTTGTACATAGAGTACATATAATACATGATATCAATATGTAAAATGAAAGTATGTCTACTGTAGTAGTAGATCATTACTGCACAATAACAAATTAAAATCATTAAAATACAGAAGCTTTACTGCTATAGCTAGCTATAATAAACATCAGTTAAACAAAAGTTAACGAAATAAATTTTGAATATATTATTGTTCAATCACTATATAGTAACTGTTATATTTTATGGGAGTGGTAGTGTGTGGATGAGGCTAGTTTCTTGATGTCACAATGCCAACATCAAGCTATTGGGCAGACAAGTGGTTTATTTAACTTATATAACAACAGATGTTAACTTTCAAAATATATAATATATTATAAAATGTCTGGTACTTGCTGTAGTCATCTCTGCTCAAAGTTCTGATTTCTTGACTTCTTCATATTTTATTGCTTTTGACATAGTAATCGACATTTATAGCAACGTTAATAGCTACCATAGTATTTTGTCAACACTATAAATCTAAATAAAAACTCACAAATATGAGAACAAAATGTTATGCAAATACCACTATAAGATATAGAAGATCTTTTGTCATATTTTTGAACATTCATCATTGTATAAGGAATAGTTCTAAAATTATAGGAGTTTATTAAGTGCTTTACCAGAGTAACGGACACTAAATGCTATAACTCTTACTATGTAGAGGTGGCAAGGGTTAATTATAATCTGTTACTTATTTCGTATTTTTCTTTGTATTCTCAGGATAATTACACTGCTTTATACTGGGCAGCCAATAATAACAATACTGTCCTTACTAAGATGATTTTGGACCATACTATTGACATTGATGTTAAGAATAAGGTGAGTATAATTAAAACCACAATTGTGTTAATAACCATCTCTTGTACAACATTATATTTTTGGCACATGCAGTGTGTCACATGGTCCTAAGATTGTTTTGGACCTTGTACAAATACATATATATATGTATATGTGTGTGCATGTGTATGTGTGTGTCCACATTGATCGTATTATTGTATCTGATGTTTGAATCCAATGAATTAAATTAACCAACATAAAGTATCTGTTGATGTGCATAGCAACCGATTAATTTAATCACAGCTATTGCAAGTGCTTTAACTAAATTGAGTATGACTGATTTTCTGTAACAAGAGAAAGAACATTGAACAGTACAATATGGCTCTCTCCAACTCTTCAACTTAATGTTGTCTTTCACACCAATGCTATGAAAAATATCATTAAAATAATCTAAGGACTTTTTTGTATTTGTAATCTTGTCTTTAGAGTTTTGTCATTGGAGATCTAGTATATAGAAAATAGAAAGCCAATAACTTAACTTTTCTTTACGGTAATGATGAAATGGGATATAGTACTGTGACATTATGTCGCCATCTTGTTACTGATAAATTCTAATATAGGCACCTATATTAGAATATGTCCAATATAGGTGCCCCTCTGGTCAATTCCTATTTTTACTTGCTCTAATATTGTTCTCTGTTTGGCTTCTGAATTATTTTTGCAAGCCTCATATTAAAGTAGGCTTAAGTCTTAGTGTATTGTTCTTTGTAAAACATAACCTATTTGTTCTGTGTCTATCTTGATATTTGCATTCTTTGCTTCTACCTGGTATGAGATGGCATCTATACCAATACATAATAGGACACATTTGTAGAGACAAATGTGCATCAGTGAGAGGTCCTTTGATGCATTTGAGTGAGTTGTTCTCTTGATTGCTATGCCACATTTCCAGTAGGAATCATTTCCATAGGTTGGGGTGATGGTCAAGGATTTCTAATCTATGGTGTGGTTTGTCTTCTAGAAATGTTCTGCTATAGCACTAATGTTTGTGTCTTGTGAATTAACAGCTCTCTGATGTTCCTTGATGAATTGGCAGAGATATTTACCAGTTTGCACAATTGACTAATAGCATTATGAGATCTAATCCTGATGAGTTTGATGGAGATGATTGTATTCAGTAAAACAGATCATACATTCTCATTTGTACTATGATTTCTTGGTCTGTAGCAGCAAAGTCATTTTGAACATGTACAATTATGTCACTAGCATCATTAATTCTTGATAGTGTTAAGTTTTGATGGAGATACTACATCTATTTGTAAACTATAAAATATATATTACATAATGACACGTGAATTTAATTACAAATACAAAGTAACATAAGTAATTGTTATACCAACAGCTCTAAGAGCATTCCTGTGAATGAGTTCTTTTCATTGAGGTAGTCTTTAAATCTTATAAACTAGAAGGCTTCAAGTAGATTCAGAATAGACGTTCTAAGATTTGCAGGTGTTATATATAGTAATTTAGCAGGTGTTATATAGTAATTTCCTCACTTAATTTTTATTGCCATACTACAGTTGTAGGAACAATATGGCTACTATGACTGCAGTATGTTTGCTATAGCTTTCACCACATTTCTATATATGTGCTGGATTTGATCCAGCTGAAAGCACATACACACAGCACATTCTATAGCCCCATTTATTTCAATGTCTGGAAGCTTTACATAATTTCCATGTCTACAGACCAAAAAAGTATGACAATTATTCAATCAAGTGTTGATACCTGTAAATTGTGAATGTAGATAACCAGAGAGTGGGAAGATGTTGCAGTGTGATCAATGTCAAGATTGGTTTTATGATGATTGTGTGATTGTATACAGTATTATTTGGAAAGGAGATGATATTAGTTGGCTTTGTAAAGCCTATATTAACTACTTATAGTATTATATTTTTGTAAAAAAAAAAGAATCAACAGATAATAATTATTATTATTTTATTAATATAGCTCTAACAACTAAATCTTTATAACGTGTGTGTTGTCAAGGCTGGTACCATATTTTGAAAGCAATTGACATTCTCTAATTTTAACTTTCAGTTAATGTATTTTAAATTTGTCAAGCAGCCTAATATAATTTATACTGACTTCTACTGATAGTAACATTATCTTACCTTTGATATGTTATACCTAGGGATAGAGACATGTTCTACTGATCTGATAGTCTACCTATATCTTTTAATTAACTGATTTGTGTGGTTTTGATAATAATAAGTTTGATTAAGGAAGTGTTTTTCTGTATGCTAGGATAATTAATTATGTAGACTAATTTATTATGAAGGACGTTCATTTTAATACTGAAAAGTGGACTATCTCTATACTTCTATAATCCTGTAATGATGTAATTTAATTGAGACTTAATGAGACAGTGAGATCAATTACTAGCAAACAAGGTATCCTTGTTATTGGAGGTATAGCTTTGAAGCATGAGATTGCTAATATTAAGGAGCATTGGTTAAATGCTAAGATACACAGCAGCATCATCATGGAAGTCTCTTCTATGAAAATTCAAACTTGCCCTTATTTTGAGGGAGTCTCTTGTGTTAGCCCTTCACTTGCAAACTGTATCATGATTGCACAGACGGTGCTTCAAGTATCTCAAATCCATCTCTTGCTGATGACTTTATCTTTCTTTGTCTGTCAGTATTCCTCCTACACAATCTAGCTTCCTGTATTAAACACAAAATACAATTATATTTATTATGTCTATGATAATTCTCTAGTTTTGATTTAAAGTTAATATTTATGGTTTAGTATTACTTTTAATTATATCATAACATATGATAATGTAGTAGTTATTGTAGTATTACTTCTAGTGTGAGTCAACAGTTATTTGAGTGTTTTGATCATTTAAGAATCCATCATTGGTGTAGAAATAGTGAGGGCTATGAGAGCTCTAGCTCCACCAACTTTTAGGTCTCTACCCCATCTTTTGAGCCAGCATACTGTTTTTATAAGCTCACCCTTTCACTATTATATTTAATGTATACATATATATAAAGTGTAAAGGTTCATTGAGCTCTAAATGAACATTTACATACAGAAAATGAAATGACTAAAAAAGATCTTTAGAAGAATAAGATAGTAGTTAGAGAGACTACAGAATTAAACCCAACCTGATTATATTAACAACGATTTTGTTAATCTGCACTACAGTGTTAATAGAAAGTGAGCTTATGAGTCTCTATATATATAACTTGACAAAATGTTTGACTAACTAAATTTATAGAGGGTACAAACAATGCCCATTCTTTTGCAAAATGATAATGATTCTATTACAAATTCTTTTTTGTTTTTAAAAAGAACTTAACTAATTATATATTATTATTATTATTTCTATTACTAACAAATGTAGTACTGTAATTTGTTCATATCTTGTTAACAAATCACTTGAGTATGTCATTATCACTTATTCTATGTACTCTCTGTAATGACAACACTTGTATATTTAAGTATTTTAAAATAGACAAGTCAATGTATTTATAATTGGAACATACATATATTTACATTATATTATGTAAGTTTGTATATTTGTAACCATGGTAACCACTACATGTAAGTCATTGGTTAATGTACTTAAACACTTTTGTGTTAAATTTGTATGACTACCTTTTGTGGATACTATATATCATATGAAATCTAAACTATTTATCTAGTTTAATGTAAAAGTCTAATAAGTACATTAGATATAATCTTATGGTGACTGTAGTGATATGTATAAGATATCTTGCTCTGTTTATTATACAAGATAACTAAGTGTGGATTATGTAGTAGTGTAGGAAAACTATCTATTCAACAAGCATACACTAGCCTCTACCTCTTGTGGGTCTCTTTACTTTAATGGGTGAGGTACATAAACATGCTAATATATGTGAGTGGTTCTGTATCTTTACATTATTATCTTATTTGGATATATCAGATTGATATGATCAGAGTCAATATGTTATTTGGAGAGGTTAATGTAATAGATGGAGATATATCCTATAGTTAAACAATAGTCACCCAACACTCTCCCTGATTCACCCTTTGAATATTTCTACAGGTATTTGGCAACATATTTAAATGTATATTTCAATGATAAATATAAAATAAATGATCTTGTCTTTATTTCTGTACTATCTCATAATATTGTCTGTACTTGTAGTTATTTCTCTAGTTATGAGACTGTAGCCTCTCTACCCATTTTTAAAAATATCAAGAGACTTTAAAAAGCATTGTGTTTCTGTTCTCTCCTAAAATATATGTTTCACTCACCATATTGAATATAACTATTCAATAATTATTAGTTTAATTTGGTAAAGTTATTCAAAGAACATATCGCACACAATCTTATTAAGATTTAATGCTAGCAAACAAACAATGACAAATTTCTAAATGCACGTATAATCAATAAAATAGAGTCTTGTATCGTTGACTTGAATATCTTAGGATAAGAATTATTACAATTATACACAAATCTTGTTTTCTTATCAAGTCTAACAATAGTAATTACTTTCAATTGTTTTGTGATAATAATAACATTCATAAGATGAAATTAGAATTTAGTCATTGCCACAACAAGCAAACAATAACAAATTTCTAAATATATGTACATAAATACATGTACAGTGTACATCAGTTTATTCTCTTTATGTCATATGTTTATTAGTATGCAAAGACTGCACTCTATGTGGCTGCTGAGAGGAACCATACTGATATTGCACTTCTTCTAATTAAGAGTGGCTTTTCTGTTGATATTAAGAATAGTGTGAGTTAATATAGGTTGCACACTTCACAAATGTGAAAACATCTTAGAAAATGCTGACATGTGATACCAAGCACACTACTGACTGTATCCATACCAGGCATTTCTTCCTATCATGTCTTTTTTATACAACGACAATAATTATGCCTGACATTTAACTAATATAGGCTATTATGAAAAGTAGGCATAGAGAAAAGCAATAACTTAATTTATCTGTGTGTTTGTGGAATTTAATAGAATGGGATATAGTACTGTGCCACAAATTTGTTACACTTTATGACAGATGACAAATTTCTAAATACATGTACAGTATACATCAGTTTATTCTCTTTTTATCATACATTTATTAGTATGGAAAGACTGCACTCTATGTGGCTGCTGAGAAGAACCATACCGATATTGCACTTCTTCTAATTGAGAGTGGCTGTTCTGTTGATATTAAGAATAGTGTGAGTTAATATAGGTTGCACACTTCACAAATGTGAAAACATCTTAGAAAATGCTGACATGTGATACCAAGCACACTACTGACTGTATCCATACCAGGACTTTCTTCCTATCATGTCTTTTTTATACAACGACAATAATTATGCCTGACATTTAACTAATATAGGCTATTGTGAAAAGTAGGCATAGAGAAAAGCAATAACTTAATTTATCTGTGTGTTTGTGGAATTTAATAGAATGGGATATAGTACTGTGCCACAAATTTGTTAAACTTTATGACAAATGACAAATTTCTAAATACATGTACATAAATACATGTACAGTGTACATCAGTTTATTCTCTTTTTATCATACATTTATTAGGGTGGAAAGACTGCACTCTATGTGGCTGCTGAGAGGAACCATACTGATTTTGCACTTCTTCTAATTAAGAGTGGGTGTTCTGTTGATATTAAGAATAACGTGAGTTAATATAGGTTGCACACTTCACAAATATGAAAACATCTTAGAAAATGCTAACATGTGATACCAAGCACACTACTGACTGTATCCATGCCAGGACTTTCTTCCTATCATGTCTTTTTTATACAACAACAATAATTATGCCTGACATTTAACTAATATAGGCTATTATGAAAAGTAGGCATAGAGAAAAGCAATAACTTAATTTATCCGTGTGTTTGTGGAATTTAATAGAATGGGATATAGTACTGTGCCACAAATTTGTTACCCTTTATGACAAATGACAAATTTCTAATTGAGAGTGGATGTTCTGTTGATATTAAGAATAACGTGAGTTAATATTGGTTGCACACTTCACAAATGTGAAAACATCTTAGAAAATACTTTTTTCTAAAAACGTCTTATAGGTAGACATTAGAAACTTACCTTGCTATTACAGTTATGAGATCTATAATCCTATAAAAGCTTTTTTTGAATTACTGCTATACTTTCTGACATACACTAATCAGAGTCAAATCTTTGAGAGACTTCAAAAAACCGAACGCCGTTTTTAAAAATTCACTTCATAGGATTACTCGTACACATGTTGGGTAGATTTGTTCAAGATTTCTTACCTGTGCATAATATTAGAGCCGAGATAAATGTACTTTAGTACTACTTGCTCATTAACTTTACCTACCAAACCACTGGAATGTGAAGAGGTATGTCATTATCTTGAATCCTTCCTCTAGGCATACTTAGAATATAGCCCGTTTTCGCTTGGCTTAGAATGCAAACCAACCACAAATATGTAATACAGTATTAATGAATGTGTTATGAATATTATGAATATACTATGAATATTATTATAATAAAATTATTTGGCTTCTGACTTCCATTGTACCACCACCTTAACAAAGCCACTTACATTGAAGTTGGCATATTTACATATCTATACTTAAACCAGGTAGTGTCTTAATCAACAGGCAAATCTCTTCACCTTAACAACAAACTGATGGGTGTAGAAAGCAAATTATTCAAATATGTAGAATGTAGGACAGTATTCTTGTCCTCAGACTATCACAGTAAATTAAAGTCTTGTATCTTGCCTTGATTTTCTTAGAATAAGAAATATTGTAATTATATCTAAACCTTCTTTCTTATCAAGTCTAACAATAGTAACTAGTTTCAGATGTCATGTGATAATAATGACATTCATATGTTGGAATTATACATATCATTTCCTGTACCAAGAATTTCCCTATGGTTTGTTATAATTTGGTGACAAGACTAACCTAAGCCAATCATTTTGCCAACAGTAGGTGTGGCTAGCTTACTAATAGTCTATCACTTTATATAATTAAACATAATTTGTAACACACTTATTACATGCAGTGAACATCTATATGCAATTGTCTTCTTTTATATATCTTTAATTATCAAAATATTGAGAGGAAAAATTAGAAAACTCACATCTTTTAGTCTCTATAATTTATAGGATATAATTATACAACATATTGTATTTACATGTATACTGTATTCTATGTATTAAGTATTTACATCATATACATGTATAAATATAGAAAATGATATACATTAATCTACTATAGTAGCATCATTATTACATAATAGCAAATGACTTATTTATTATACTGTCTTTGTATTTTTAGTATGGTGATACTGCTTTACATTGCGCAGCTTGCCATAACAATGTTGGCCTTATTAAAGCAATGATGAACCATACTGTTCAGATTGATGTTCAGAATAAAGTGAGTATAAATTTAAAACTACAACAATATACCATCCCTTCTACGAGATTGTATTTTTGACATGGACAGACAGTGTGTCACATGGTCCTAACATGTTTTGTATATAATATATATATATATATATGCATGTATAAAATAAAAGTCACTTGTATTAATTGCTGATGCACATGACAAATAATGAATTTAAATAACTATTGTAAAAGTTTCTGAAAGCAGAGAATCATCTTTGAGCAGAACCATAATTCCCTAAATCCCCCAATGTTCTAATTTGGCAAATATATATACTATATTTCTTCCATTAAATGCCCTCATCATTTAATCACAACATTCTTGACCAGGTGTTTGTTTAAAGTAGGGGTTTATTTATCTTTAAACTTTTTTAACCAATAAATCACTAATACTGACAACTGAATAGTAAATTATAATAACATGTCAGAAATGCTATCATGTGATATCAAGCATACTATTGACTGTACTCATATCAGGCTTTTCCTCCTATCAGGTGTTTATTATACAACCACAATAATTATACCTGATATTTATCTAATATAGGGATCTATTCAAAGTAGGCAGACAGAAAAGTAATAACTTAATTTGTCCGTATACTTAATTAGGGATTTTAATAAAATGGAATATAGTACAGTGCCACAACCTTGTTACCCTTTAAATTATAATATAATATAATTTCAATATAGGTACACATATAGTGAATTTCCATTTTTATATGCTCTAAAAGTAGGTTTTCTTTGGCTCTGTAACTGGTTTGCTATAAATTAGAACTAAGTAGACTGGAATATCAGTGCACGTTTGTATTCTGAATATTGAATTTAGTCCATTCATACTTTGTTTAAACTAGTAATAGAGAGTAGTTGTTTCAAAGTTTATAAAGATACTTTGTTACTATAATGAAAAATATAGAGCTTAGGCTAAAGAGAACAAAACAACAGATTGGAATCAACAGGTCACACAGGATGCACAGTTGTATATGTTAGTTAATTTGTGTTGTCTGTATCACACTTAGTTATGAACAGTTTAAAAATATGGAGTACAGACATTGTTATAAATACTTGAAATCACCTATGACCATATGAAATCACTTTGTCTTTATTCTAATCATGTAACCAGTGCTGTTGTAATAAAGGAAATTTTTAGCCCTTAAATTATTCTTCCTACTCCATAATATATATGACTTTGTAGCTTTAAAATTATTGTTAGATGTAATACAAATTACACATTATATACTGTATTGATATCTACAGTAAGTGTAATTAACCTTGAACAGTAGAAATTAAACAAACATTAGACAAATATGGAGATGTCATATTGAAATGAACAAAATAGATCATATTATCATAAACATTGTGGTACTTTGAATGATTTAAAAGGCCAATTTATTTCTTGTACATCAATTAAAGTAATATAAGAATGGTTTACTGTCTTATCATTTTTCTACCTTTATCAAACTAGGTAATGTATTTTGAAGTCAACACATATAATAATTATAATAATATTGTCTCATTTATTATTGTCTGTCAATTAAGTGTAAAACCAACAATATTGTAGAACTTAATGAATTCTTTCTTACTTAGAGTGGAAACACACCACTTCACGATGCTTGTTCTCATGGTTCAGTTGATGCTATCAAGTTTCTCATATCATCTGGGCGAGTGGATCCAATGTCCAAGAATAATGCTGAACAAGCACCTATGGAACTTGTTCCTCAAGATCACAAGAATCGTTTTGAAATTTTAAAAATCTTTGAGCCATTTCAGCAAAGTCAAGCTGACTTCCCCGTGGAATCTTATAGTAAAGTCTTTACATGTGGTGACACTGCATCAGGAAAAAGTTCTCTTACTGCTGTCATCATGGAACGAGCTAAGAAACCAGCTAATCACAAGTTTGATACAACTGAATGTGTCACAGTAGAACCATTAACTGCTGGTATTGAACCACATACCTTTACAAGCCACGAAATTGGGAATGTTGTCCTCTATGACCTCGCTGGTCATAAGGAATATTACAGTAGTCATGCTGCTGTCCTAGAAAATCTCATGTTAAGCTCACCTGCTGTGTTTTTGATCCTTTTCAAGCTTATTAATGCCTTTAAAACAATGAGAAAAGAGTTATACTACTGGTTTAACTTCATTGAAAATGTCAGCAAAGGAATGAAAAGTTCAAAGCAATCCCAAATTATTGTCATTGGAAGTCGACTTGATGAGCTGACTACTAGCTTGGGTCCACTATCTGAATTGGTGGATGAAGTTGTTGAGAATGCAGCCTATTCACAAGAATTCTGTGGGTTTATGCCAATGGAATGTCATCGTCCTGGAGGTAAAGGAGTCAAAGAGTTTATTATTAGATTGTCAAAGAGCTGTGAAGCTGTTCTTGATCGATCAGACAAAATCAGTTTTTATTGCCACGTCCAATACTCTTTTCTCCAGTTTCTTGAAAGAGTAGCTATTAGTTTGGAAGAGCTGTGTGCTTTGTTAAGAGAGCGTAATGATCCTTCTCTTCCATCTGAAATGTCAGTGTTACTTGAATTCCTCATCACTCTAAATGATAAGGGTCTTATCTTATTCCTTAGAAACGAAAATGGTCAAAGTTGGATAGTTATAAACAGACGTGCTCTACTATCAGAAATCAATGGTGTCCTCTTTGCCCCTGCAGCAATCAAACGGGTTTATCGAGATATGGCTAGTAATACTGGCATTGTACCTCTATCAGCTCTCAAGAAAGCATTTCCTCATCACAATACTGATATGTTACTTGGGTTTCTTCAAAGTCTTCAATTTTGTCACATGACCACACTTGATTATCTTGAAACTAACATATCAGCATCAGTACCTCTGCCATTTGGTGAGGTCCTATTTTTTCCAGCACTTGTCAAAGCTGAACGACCCACTAATATCAAAATAGAGAATGGTTTAGGATGGTGCCTGTGGTGTCCTAATGTCAATGAATTCCTGTCTACTCGATTTCTTCACATCCTCCTTTTGTACCTTGCCTATTCTTATTGCCTCCCTCCTAGAATTAAACATGGGAAACTTAACATCACTAACCCTGTTGTACAAAAGTTAGCTCGTCGTTGTACAGTATGGACTACTGGTATATATTGGAAGACAAGGAAGAAGGAATTTGAGGTTGTTGTTGAAGTATCTGAACATAATCGTTGTGTTACAGTACTTACATCAAACAAGGAAATAGATGAAAGTCGCAAAGTTTTTAACTCAGTCATTAAGAAAATCCTGAGTCTTAAGGAGCAGTTTTGTTCATGTACAAGTCAAGAATATATGATTGCACCAAATCAGATATCTACAGCTCATACTCTTGAGGTCTGTGAACACACACTTTATTTGATAGAAGATGTTGCTTTTGCTGTTCTTACTAAAGCTAATGTTATGGATGAAGATGACACTGCAGCAATTGATGTCAAAGAGATTGTAGGAACTAAAGATCCATTTCTTCACATTGCCCCTTTGGTATCTCAAGCACTGTTCAATACAAGTAATGCTGAGTTACCAGTTCAAGATGATTATCTTCAACACATTCAAGATGTTTGTGTTGACACATTTTTATCATCTATTAAATGTACTCACATCTCTATAAAAGAGTATTGTAGCAGTTTGAGTATCTTTGCTGGACGTAATCCTTTGGTAAGTGAATGTACTATTATGTATTTTCTTTTAGTGTACATGTAACAATGTACATATAGTTTTAACTTTGAACTTTATCTTATTATACTGCCCTATCTACAGGATCTTGCCTACCATGCTGACCCTCCATTAACAGATGATGACATTGAATGTGCCTCTAAATCACTTCTTGAGAAGACATGTCAAGGTTTGTCTACATTTATTTATGATGTGTTACATATTAACTGATATGGTCTGATTTATTACGAATGACTACTAGTCTAATTAGCTCTCCTTCATCAGGTAATAAATCCTGTAGTATAATATAATTGTTAAGACACATTTTATTTATACAATAATAACACCTGAAACTACTGATTCATCATGTCCTACTACAACAGTAGAGAGTATGTTAGTTAAGACCTACATTATTACTGCTAGTACGTATAACAAATTGATTGTTATAATATTTACATATATTGTCACATTTTTCATTGTAGCTTGTTCTGTTTTGTATTTTACAGGTACTCATCAATTAGGAGCAACTGCTAGCTCAATTACTCCTTCTTTAAGTAATTATTAACCCTTGTTACTATTAATATTCTAATTTTTCATATAATATAGGAACATCAAATGACACTGTTGATTCATCACATCTTATTACACCAGTAGAAAATGTATTAGGTAAGATTACTGAAAGTTAATAGCTTAATTGTATGTTACAATTATTATTTTAATACTGTTTAAAGCTTGCTTTTAAGACTGTGATATTCTATTATAGATATTCATCAGATTCTTTCTAAAGAACCTACAAAGAAACATCTTTTATCTTTACTAATGCCCATTAAAGACAGATGGGAGTTCATTGGGATCTCACTTGAAGTAGACTCTGGAGAACTAAATTGTTTGAAGACAAGTAATAACTTACCAGAAAGAAATCTACTGATCGTGATTGAAAAATGGCTAGAGGGGAAGTCAAATGAAGCCACATGGGAAGTATTATTAGAGGAAGTGGAAGGTCCAATTATTAATAGTCGTAAAATTGCTGATGATATTCGTACATTTTTAAAGAAACCTAAAGTGTATACAAGATACGCCAACCAATAATAGTTTTAATTTTATTCCCTTATCTCCTTCCAATATATAACTTTATATTAAATATGTTATTTATATATCAGAAGTTGAGTTGTCTCCTTTCTAGCTAAAATTACATTACCCTTTTTATTTTTGTATTGTTTCATATTGAAATTTTAATTTGCTGTGTTATTTATTCAACACAATTTTATTGCTGTCTAATAAATTTTACTATAACACATCTGTCAATTTTCCATTCACCCCCTCCATTTATCCATCTATTCATGTACTGATTAGACAACTTATATATTATATAACACAGCTGTACTAAACACAGCTAGAAATTGTAGTTTCCAATGTTTCCCAAACTTGTGTACGTTAACTGTACAATGTGGTTGGCTTCCTTAGTGATTGAAATGCTTAGTGTTCAGTAATGAAAAATTATTGTGCACTTTCTCTTAATCAATTGTGAATTAATTCATATGCATTTTATTACATTATTAATGTTTAAGTTTTGTTAGATATTTGATACTCATCAATGACACCCTCTGGTAGCCATATTTCAATTGCATCCTCTTCTCTATCCTATATTTAGAAACATATATCGATGTGACTACACATGCAGATGTTGCACATTAAACTTCATTTATTTTATTTTCATTTTGAGCCTGCTCAGGCTCAGTGCACAGTTAACTTGAGGTAATCCATCTAGAGTATGCATAGTACACTTTAATATCATTACAGGATATTCTAAACTTCATCTTCAGCAGAAAAGTTGAAATGATTTTCGATATCTATTGAGTTTCTGCACAGGCTCACTGACATCTGGTAGTGATGGCTGAGTATCTTGTTGATTTATTATGATTCACTTACCATCATGATTAATATTTTTGTGACAGCACTTGATTTCTAGTTATAATGTTTCAACGACAACAAAATGGTCGACTACACGACCAACAGTAACATCTCTTTCTTTGGCTACTTCTACCTGCCATCCAACATATCCCATAGATATTGATAGTGGGAGGAGCCTGCCTTTTGCAAAAACTATTGACACAACAGGATGACATGTGGAAGGAAATTCAGGAAAAGCATACAGAATTGAACCATCAACTGTCTTTAATGGAAAATAAAATAGAATTGACTGTAAGACTTATCATTAAGTAATAAATCATTGCCTCTAATTTTTAGAAAGTTATTGCAATACATGACCAATTAGATCATCTAGATAAAAGGCTACAGTTAGCTGTAAAAATTGCTTACTGTTTACACTGTATGTATAGCTTAAAGTCTGCTCATAATAAGAATATAAAGGGAAAAATAATTGGTGTAATACTTTGAGCACACAGTGATAAGTACAGTGAGGAAGATGTCATTGGTATATAATGTTTTGTATTATGTAAAATGGTATATACAACTTTTTAGTTGCTGTTAAAAGAAGGTATGAAAGCTTAAGAAGACAGTATTTAGATGAGGAAAAAGAGATCTTTGAAGAAATACATGCTTCTAAAGGCAAAATTAAAAAGTATAGTCAAAGAAAAAGACGGGTATGTAAGTAATATAATAAGTGTTGTTTTTATCCATGCACAGAAATTTGATAATAAGCTCTTGTGAATCACTGGAAGCAGATTTCTGTTGATTTTATGACTGAACAATCTGATGATAGTGATGATCCAAATGTATCAGTCATTCATGAATTGACATGGTGTTTGAGGAGTAAGTAACCATCATAATTATCATTGTTCAAAAAATTATAGAACTAATGGAGTTTCACTAGATGAAAGATATGAAATAAAAGTTTAGAAAGATGACACATACATGACATGAAAAAATAGGAAGATGGGAACACCGTCTAACAGTCTACTGCTGTTCAACGATCCCCAGTGGACAATAACAGTAAATAATTTGGTACTTACATAGAGTTTTTACGGTTTGTAGGTTTGAAGAACTAATAGCTAATAGCTTGTGTAACCAATTCTTCAGTTTTTATATACTTGTTAGATAGTGGTAAGTTGTGTTGTGCTTGAATTAAATTACCTTGCTTTGATAGTTAATACATAAAATGGTGATTGTTACTTTGTATCAAAATGGTAAGTTGTGTAAATTGTTTAACTTTTTACCTTGCTTTAGAGAGTTTCATAAACAAGAAGAAATCATTTGAGTTAACAGTAAGTTAAATGTGTAGCATTTGGTTACATTTTACTTATCATTTTCTTAGATTCTGTTGAACGAGTTACTGTAATTGGACAAAATTAATTATTGATTAACTTTTATTAATAAATTAAATTTAATTAATCGCAATAATTATTAACCTGGAAAAGTTGTGTGTACTTATGTGCACCAGTGTGGGTACTGAGCATGTTCAAAATAAAACACGCTCTACCCACATTTATCCCTCTCCCGGAAGTTTCCATAAAATTTCCAAACTAGTTTCCTATTCTGAGAACACTTTTGTGAATAAGATAATTTCCAAGGTGTGCACTGTCTCTGTTCTAGCTGTGAAAAGAATCAGTTAGTTCGGTAATTACCTCAAAATGTCATCTCCCGTCTCACCTACAAGGTATTATATTGGAAATAGTGGAAAAGTAGTTTAACTTACCATAATATTAGCAGCAAACTAATTTAATATACATTGTTGATAGGTACTGTGGAGCACTGTAATGGGTGTGCTTGATGTAATAAATTTGTGAGTGAATGTACTATTACAACATGTACGAGGATCTTAACTCACCTCCATTAACTGATCCAAATATGAATAATTTTTTATAATTCAAAATATCTTGGCAAGGAATGCCATAACAATATTTTATAACAAAACAATGGTAGGAATGCTCTTATTTTTCAATCATAAACAACAACTATAAATACAATAAATTATAGGCGTTTAGTTGTATACAGGAACAATGTTGAAGTGAGTCCTATAATTCTGAACTTGCATTGCTAGAGAATTATAGGAAATTAAACAGTAAAATTATCAACAATACTTCAAATTATCTCACAACTTCGTTGCACAATAACAAATAGCTTGATTCTCTTAGCCATGCTTGATATATGACAATACCTTGTTCTTTTGTGGACTTACATCATTTTCTGACTACAGTTAATGTACAGATGTGTAATGCTTTGCACAATATTGTCCTAATTTTCATTCGATATGACACAATACTTCCTCTCTATGTGTTCATTCGAAATTCTCTGAATCTTCTGTGGACAGTGCTTCATGACATACATAGAATGGCTGCCATGCCTACTCCCATAAACCCAAGTTCTATCAGGTGATCAAATTGTCTATAACATGTACACCGGTCAATCTACACGAGTCATAGTGCAAATGGCCACTTCAGTTGCTTCTGTAATCAATTCTGTGGCTTGAATTGGAAGTTGTATTGTACACTTATCCAAGCAGATGACATCAGAGTGGATAGATTCCAACTGATAATAATGAAGGCACTATACCATCACTTTGGGCTGTCACTGAAAAAATGATCCCTTGAAAAATGGTCCAGAGGACCAACAATTTTAGTCCTAGACTGAAATTTTTCCGTTTATTTTCATGAAAACAAAATGATACTAGGATAGTGCCATGTAAAATTGATCCTATTGTGAAAAAATACAACAGAGTCCAAATAAAAATTTCAGCCCTCAACTAAAATTCTAGGCCCTATATCTTGAAACATGGTACCACCAGTCTAACTACACACACACCTTTATAAGGACTGACTTTCTACAAATATAATAATAATAATAATGATATATTAAATTAGAAGTATTCCAACAAAAATGGCAAAAATAAATAATATCTTATAATCAACAATTCTCTTTCAAAGAAAGGATAGACATGTTTGCTTAGTAGACTGCATGAACAATAATCTGCTAGGTTAAAGCAACAATTTTATATGCCAAGAGTGAATATAAGCAAATAAGAAAAATCCTTTAATAAAATGTAAAAAAATCAATGCACTACTTCATATCAACATATGTGGCCAAATTAAGTTGCAAAAGCTAATTTATTAGCTACAATTAACTCGAGTAAATACTGGTCATGTCATTTAGTGGTATGCATACCCAGTACTGAATTACAACACATGATGTAACATTGACAATGATATATGGATTTTATACAAATTGATGTATATATTCATTCTTATTTCTTTTTGTTTTGATATTGTTATCACTATACATATTATAACACTTTTTAGAATGCTTATTGTTACTTGTACAATGTAGCATTAAGAAATGATTAACATTTTCTTCATTCAGATTGCTTTCGTCTTATCAGCACTACTCTTTCATTTAACCAGTACTGTCTACTATGTCATAAGAGCAACTGGTAACCAGAGCAGTCCTATTTTTCAATGCATGAGTGTCATACTCTCTCTCTCTTACTATATATATCAACCAGGAATAATAATAATGTTAACACTTTTCTTCCATTTAAAGTATAAAATGACTTTAATGATTTGTGATCATAATGAGTAATTGTTCTTACTTCAGGGTGAGGTATTGAATATTGAAACTTTAATTGAATCTACTCTTCATATATGACCTGTGAATGCCTGATCTTAGCATGGCTGTGGTTGTATTGTCTCATTACAGTGATTTGAGTATATTTTGTTTTATAATATCTTAAAGGACATTTTAAATGTAAATGAGAACACATCCTATAATAAAACAATAACATTGAATGTTGAGTTCACTTTCATTATTTTGAATGGTCAGATACATTTTAAAACAAACATTACGGTGACATGTAGGAAGGCTATATGAATGTATTTTATTAAAATTAGTTTGAATTATAACATAAAGTTAGAGATAATGTATGTAAAGAATTTTGTCCTTGTTTCATTTTTATTATGAGGTAGGAACATGAATTTAACATCTATGGAAAGGACATGAAGTCTGCTAATATTCAGTGTCATGTGATGACGTGTGAAGACATTTCTAATAATATAGATATTTTACTTTAGAAAATTTTTAAATTTTTAATTCATAGTATTAGCTGATCAACTTTTAGAATTATTTTTACATTTGTCTAAACGATGACAAGCTGTTTATTGTCCACTTAATTTGTGACCGACAATATACAACAGCTGCCTTCTCTCTAACCACGATGTATATTAAATAAATGTAATATAAATTGTGTATAAACATTGGATACCTAGCACAATCGATGCGGAAGTAGACGTACTAATAATGTTAGTATATTTTAACCCTTACTTATGCATTTTAAAGTTATGCTGCTAAAAAGAGAGAGAATGTTAAGTTTTATGAGAGGAGGTCAGGATGATTTGACTTTTAAGTCAACTAATTAGTAAGTTTTAAATGTTGTTTATGTAATCATTTCATTAATAATTCGTGTATCAGTCTAGTGTATTATCTAAGGTCATTGATTTAAGAGAGAGTGTGGGTGAGGTCAGTGTTGTGGTTATGTAGTGACTGGTTCTATATCTAGAATGTGTAAAGATTGTGATGCAATGTGTACTTTGATTCCATCTAGTCTTTCTCTGATATCTCCATTATTGTTATCATTGAAATGTCTGGAATATACATACAATAAATGAACACAAAAATGAAGTAAAATAATTATAAGTTACTTCAAATCATTTTTTCTCTCACATGTTGTCTATTTACAAATCAAAGTTGTGTCTCATTCTTTTTACCTGGTCCAGTAGTTGTTTTAGTTTTATTTTGGTATAGTTTTATTAGAAGCTGATCTTTTTATTAAACTAACTTTATATAATAGTACATTAGATAAGGATAAACAGCTGTATTGTCTTTGTTAATCTGTCCATGTATATAGAGTATACTTTATCATTTATAGCATAATTTATATATAACTAGTTTATAACTTAGTAGTCTGTGATCTTATTCACCTTCACACTGTTCTAGATATCTTATATATATTTTATTATATATAATTTTTTATTTTTTTATATACATATTTTAATTGTTTTAAATATCTGTTTTTTTCCTCAAGTTTCCACTGTGAACATAACTGATCACATGTTTTTACATACCTATGGTTCCAGGTTCTGGTAAAGAAATTATTGTATTCCCAAACATGACCAAACAACATATATAAAACTAAGGTGATATTTTATTGTACTGTTCATGTTAGTTGCCTTGTGTTAAAGTGCTTGGTAATTAAGTTTATCTTTTATCATTATAAGTTGTTATAGTAAACCTCATACATTGTTAATAACACCTTTTATTAACTTATTACAATATGTCTTTATTGATGTAGACCTTCTTTGGACAGATCACAAATATCTAAGAGTCCTTAGTCATGTAAAAGGTAATTGTTATATTATAAAAACAAATATTTCCATTATTTGTATCTTCTTTCAAAGTTCTCCTGTATCACATGTATCTGTTAAAAAGGAAAATACATTAGGTATGTGTTCATTGCTTGTTATAATAACTGGAAAAATAAAAAATTAATTAGTCCTAGTTCTGACAAGGCATTAAAATTTACTATACCTACTCAATGTTCAGTATAGGAACAACAAAATACTATGAAGTAAGATACCTTAAACTCAGTAGTATGTAATGTAATAGTAACTACAATATCTAACAAGTATCATGTTATATACTATGTGTAACTTAACCAGTTTTAATTGATACTGAAGACACTCACTTTGTGAATTAAATATTATTTTAAAATGTTCATTAACTAATATTACTTTAGGAATCTTGGGAAAATGAAAACTTCCAATGAGTTTTAGGAATTTCATGTTGTCCAGAGAAATGCAAAAATACTGGTGAGGATCCAAATCAGGACAACAACAAACAAGTTATCTTACCAGAATCATTATCATCTGATAGAGAAGTATATGATTATCATGTAGAAAGACTGACTATATATTAATGGGAGTGGTCTTTTAATGTCTTATCAGTATTGTTAGAGGAGACCTATCTAATTAGACATTAATGGATATAAAAGAACAAACTAAATGTACAAGACGTTTTAGGTCTCTATCTCTGTTTGTTTGAACTACAATTTGTAAGTTTTTATATCAAATAATATACTTTATATTATAGTTACTTTGATAGATCTTGAATGAGTTTTTATCATTGGTTTGTATTGTGTGATATCTCTAACTGTTCTCATCAATTTGATGTTATAATAGAATGAATGATTCTAACAATGAGAAAGGTGTATGAATAAAATGTTAGACTCATACTTTTTAAATACATTTATTTCATTATTTAGCACTTAACATTACTTATGATGTTCTTCTCATGAGATGTTTTCTTACCAATAATAATAACGAGGATATTAACATTTTTCTTCCATTTGAGGTATATAATGACTTTAATCACTTGTGATCATAATGAATAATTGTTCATACTTCAGGGTGATGTATTGAGTATTGAAACTTTAATTGGATCTATTCTCATACATGATCTGTGAATGTCTGATCTCAACATGACTGTGGTATGTTGTATTACCTCATATTATGTTTAATGAATTGAGTATTTTACTCTTTTTAGAGAAGGTTGTCTACTTCATTGAGTCTACTCATAACTTTATGTCATATAGATCTAATATATTTGTCTGGAATAAATGTGGTCTGTTACATTCTTTGAAAAAGGACTTGGTAAAGCTAACTGGAATTTTTTAATAACAGATTGAGAATTTGATAAGTCCAAAGAAGTGAGAGCAATTGATACAGTGAGTTGTGTACATTTTGTTATATAATATTCTATTGGAGATCTTAATATAACTTTCTAGAGATGCTTTGTCAGTGTCTTAAAACCAAAACCTAGTAGTGAACATTATGCCATAAGGGTTAAAATCTGACATATGTTAATTTAGATTCGTACATGAACTTTGTCATCGTTAAAGTCTCAGACCAAGTGAGTCACATATATCTCTTCTCATCATTTATTAATCTTCCCACCACTCCTCTCTAGTAATGGCCACAAAAAACAAGAAGAAACAGAAGCTATTTCACAGAGTGATAGTATCAGGTTAGTATAATCTCATGATAAATTATATTATATTATAATATCATACTTCATTGGTCTATATATGTTATATAAACCTGACAACGTAGGATTTAGCAAAGGAGATCACTTTCAGATCTATAGTCCTTTGTCCTTTAGACAATATATTCCCTTGTTATCATTTTATATATACAATCTTTATATAGACCTTTGAAGTATGATATATGTGTTATATATGTAACTATAAATATGAAATGATGCCAAATATGCAAATGAAATTTGAACAAGTGTTTGTGTAGAAACGGTTGTTATGTGTCCATCTTCACAGGAAGTCAATGGAATCTGTAGAAGGATAGTCATTAAGCTTCTCATGTACTGAATTTTAATAACTTCCTTTTTAAAATGGCAGCATACCAACCGTTTATGTGTAAGCCTTCATTTAAAATTTATTTGTGCATTAGATACCATTTTTATATTTATAGTCACATATATCATAGTTCAAAGGTCAATGTGTATTATATAAACCTACTAATGGAGGAATTTGTATAGGTATCATACTATAAACTCTATTACTGACAGTAACTGAACTATATAGTAAAGGATTACATTAACTATTTATTGACTTTATAACTTACTAGCACAAATAGATACAGAAGGATTAGAGTAATATAATGTAGTCTTCTAGTTATATCACATGAGACTAATCCTGTGTATTAACATATCAATGAAAGAGAGACTATATCATGAGATTACATAGAGAGGAGTCATTAATAGATACAGCAGTATGTCTACTAGTTCATAGTTCACAAGGTAAGATATACATGTATATGTATATGACCTTGTGTATTTACATATTACTGCTAGTTATAAATTGTCATTATAGACAAAGTCTATTTATTTCTTCTTGTCAATGTTTTGTCCTACCAAACTTACCCACTATATGATAATACATAGTGTCATTGTAATGAGTTCACTTTATAATAAATATCATTATAACAGTAATATCACAGAAGATAACTCTATTATTATCAGTTTTGTAGTTATACATATAATATACATGTATACTAGTTGACATATAATTACTACAGTTTAATGTTCTCTTATATTGTTCTCCTTCAGATCACATGTATCAGTCTATCAGCTAAAGCTATACAGTAGACACACCTTCTAACAGTCCAGATATATAGGATTACTGATACACTCACCACAACAAAGGAAGGCCTGACAATGAGACAAGATAAGGAGTTATAATGAGGTCAGTTATTATAATTAGTGTTAAGGCTAGTTCACAATATGGTACAGAGCCTTCTACATTAATTTATATAGACATAACACTTGATGTAACACATCACAACATTAGGATACTCTAGAGTTTTATTTATACATTGCTTAAGTTGCATCCAACCAATCAGATACCATCTATGAAGAGCAAAGATAGGGCACACCCGCAAGCTTCTTTTGCCTCCTTCTCAGCACCAGACATAGAACCATTTCAACTCCTTTTCAATGCTGCCATACGCTTGATACCTGTTGGTGGAGTTTAAATTAAGGTTGAAGATTATTATGTTGAACATTGGCATTGTTGTATTGTGAAATATAACACAATGTAATACTCACTTGTTTGAACATCATATTGTGAACTAGTCTTTAGTGAATTAGGGGACACATTATAATATATCATATAGTTGATTGAGAGATTCAAAATGCTATATGTTTTAATGAATAATAAACCAAACTATGAAAATTTAAAACTATAGTTGTGTGTGGTCTTCCTAGACATTTAATACAGTACATTGATAGAGGTAGTACATTTCAATATGTGTCGTCATGTTAGAGTATTAAGTATGTCCAGTCATGTCTCTCTATAATACTCCTGTTTATTACTAGTTTCATGTATTCAGACTTTCTTATAAATATACAATCCACATATCATGTATTATAACCACTCAGCTAACATACATGATATAATTAATAACCACACCCATGAAAAATGTAAGTAACAGTTATATTATGTTATTGATCTTAGTACATATTCATAGTCACTGTAGGTGTTCATATATTACAATATATCTAGTTTTATCACATCATGTATATTACTATATATTCATACTCACTGTAGGTGTCCATATATTACAATATATCTAATTTGTTTATCATATCATGTATATTATTATATATTCATAGTCACTGTAGGTGTTCATGTATTACAATATATCTCACATCATGTATATTATTATATATTCATAGTCACTGTAGGTGTTCATATATGTTTATTACTAGTCACAAGATCTATGAATATTATATTGAATGTTAATTACTTGTTTACAATCATGTTCTTGACTTTATAAACAGTTTGTTTTAAAATAAAATGAGCAAGTAAATAAAAACATGAAATAAATATAATAATTGATAATATTAGTTTAGTACAATAAATACAAACAAGATTAAAGAGACAACAGTTACATTATTGTTAACATTGATTGTTTTGTGTTCTATTCTATTCTATTGATGTTATGAAAAGGAGGTAGCTATCACAGGTCATCAGGTCAGTCTTGAGTCTATTACATTTATCCTCAATCAAAATGGTACAGCAACAATTGATGACTCGTCAAAAAAATTGAAAGTGTTTTCCTGTCTAAATTTGGCCACTCTATTAAAACAATATTACTTACACTACTACTATTTAAAACAGTAAAATATTAAAACAAACAATATTATAAACAATAGACTAACTACTTAATTTAGTAACATTTTAGTAATTTAATGAGTTGAGTAATAAAGTTTAAATGACTTTACTTTTGTCATTAATCTGTTGCTCACATGTTATTATATTTGACTGATGTTAATAAGTTATTGTAGTCTCTTGTTACATTATCTATCAACTGGTTTATATAAACGATATCTTTAATGTATTGATTGTTTTACTGATGTAATATATAGTAATGGTCTTGCTTTTGAGCTAACATAATTAATTAAATGTGACAATAAAATGTACCTCTAAATCCTACTCAAGAAGATACACCAAGCTTTGTCATCATTTCTTGATTTTGTCATTTTTATTTTCTCATAGGATCTGATGTACCATGAACAACTACTAGTAACACTACTATTATAGTAGAGATTATGTTAGGTGAGATTCTACACAATACATTCCTAAGTTATTAACTTATATACAAGTACTTTACTGACTATATATACTTGAAATATACAGTGATAGGAATGTTCTTTAAAATATTATAACCAATGAAAACCATAATTTAAAGTTATATTTTATTTTATGCTTAGAAACATATCCTAAGAAACATCACCTTAAGCAAGCGCTTGCTCTCATATAATACAAATGGTGACAGATTGGTAAAGTCTTAGAGATATCTCCTAGTACAATACCATCGATAAACAGAAATCCTCAATATGATAACACTATGATGCTCTATTTTATTATTATTATTATTGTTATTATATTTTTGCTACATTTGTGTCAAAATTCCATAACTTATATATAATGTGCTGAGGAGAATGTACTTTCTTTAGTTGTATAATTAGTGTCATTATTGCTGTACCATTGAAAAATGTATTATGTCATTTTAATGATTTAAAACTATAATAATTATTAATTTTTGATTTGATTGAATCATTATAACTTTTATCATCATCTATGTCAATAAATACAGTAATGATATGATGTTATAGTCAATAAGGATACATGACTAATATAGCAAGTGCTTAGTAGCTTTAAAAATGAGAAAGATTGTTAATATTAGAGACTTCTAGTTCAAAATACCCATCATATTGATGAAAGTGAACAATCAAATGAGTCTTTAGTATCAGAAGTAGGTTCATCTTTCTGAACAAATTACCAACTCTGACATTAGTGGTAGTAGTAATTACCTTCAGTACCATCAGATCAAATGCAGAAATAAAAGTCAGTGTAAATTGGTTTTAATTGCTAGAACAAAGTATCGGAGTCTTATAATCATGAAATAAAGTTTAAACTCTTCTGTACTATTAATATTCCAAAGAATTATTGAAAATCTTATGTGTAATCTACCAGGAGCATTAATCTATCTGGATGACAACCTTGTGACAAGAGTATATGAACAGGAATGTGACCTTGTAGTTCCTAGAAATATGTATATTATTACCATCTGACTTAATGACAGGTACAATTAGAACTGTCCAGTCTGAGAATTGAATTGGTATATCACCAGTATTAATATTATAGTCAATAGTTCCTAGAACTTGTAGGTTTTCTTATTAAGAATAGACGGTATCTCCACAGAATCTCCACATTATTATATTGTTTAGATAAACTCTGACCACCATCAATACAGGTTGTATGGGCCTTTCATGTATGGAGGTGGAACATCTCTGTAATCTAGTGGCTGGCTTTAGGAGGAGCGGTAATCTTTGTAACTGTTTGCCTTTTCTTTGTAAGGTTTCTTCCATAACTAGAGTTAGTCTTGCACATTTTCGCTATGTGGTCAGTCTTGACACGCTAACAATATCCACTAGATAGAAACAGTAACTGTTAGGTGAGTGATTTGTTCCACACCTGTAGTATGATGTAAGCTTTGACTACACAACATAGCCATTCATTGTATCGTTTGATTGGGAAGCAAGTTAGTCTGGAGATCTTGCACAAATTTGGTTGCAATCTCCATGCCCTGAGCTTCTTCTAAAGCTCTTTATATGTGAGTTCAGTTTTTGCTCTGAATCAATTATCACTATCTGTGCACTAACTCCACAGACCAGCCTATCTCGAAATCATGTCATTTATGCAAAGCTACAGTGTTCATCCAAAGCTTTGAGCCACTGACTCTTCCTGACGAGATATGATACTTGCAATTGTATCTCTGTACTATGGACGAAGACTTCGCGTTGTAATGTGTTTCAGTGTGTTGTTCATCAACTGTAGTCTCAAATAAATGTTACCATGTGGTCGAGCCCACAAATAGTTAGTTGAATCCAGGTTTGTTATGTCGTTTGCTAAATAGTTACCTAAATGCTCTATGTACGACGACCATGTCTCCATGTAGTGTAGAGTTGAATAATGAAAGTTTCCCATTAGTTGTCATATCTGATAGATCAGTTTCACTCGTCACTAAATATGCAGTAAATTAACTGAACTAACATACTTGTATATTAAGTCAACACAATCAAACTTATAGATAAGACTATTACCGTATATACGGTAATAGTCTTATCTATAAGTTTGATTGTTAATCGAACCGAATCATTGTAGCACCCCTACTTGAAATGATCTTCCTACCCCCCCTGCTCAAAAAACTATTTAAATACCCAAAATGTTATTTGGCTTGACACCACAATATACAATATTAATTAAGTCCAAAATTCACCACATTTTCAACTAGCCTCATATCCAGGCTTTCGCAATAGAAATGAAAGCCTGGGTACGAGGCTAATTTTCAACATGTTCATCTCATTTGCTGTCAGACTGGAAACTTTCTTGACTAACTTTTATTCCTAAAATCCTAAACCATCTTCTTCAACTGTAAGCCATTGGATTTCACTTCTCTCTCTTTTGAATAAATTTATAATTTTGTGAATAATTCAATTCTAATTTTAGTAATACATTTATTTTCACCAGTTTATTAACATTAATAATGTAGTCCTCTTAGCTCTTGTTGAGGGAGATATGTTTATTGTATCACAATATCTACAAATAATGTTTTATTTGTAGATATTAACATTATATGATCTCAGACATCAAATGATATGATACTCTAACATAAGTACTTGATATTGAGAAGATAATGGACATACTTGACGACCTTTATTATCAATTTGATTTTGACACTATTTGATAATAATTAACACAGTTTGGTGGCGTGGTTCGTACCAAGAAAGCAAACTCAAGTGCTAAAAGATGATGCGACTCTCATCTATGAGATGGGTAGGTGACTGCAATATATACATCTGTTGTGTTAATAGCATTAACTATTAACTAATCCTAGAAACTAGTTTATTTTAACATAACACACACACACGTGCATATTATGAAACTATGAACTCAATCATACTAACATTGCAGTATATACTATATAACAGTTTGTGTGTATATGCTAAGTCTGTTAGTATAGTAATAGATCAGTCTATGATACTACAGTCACATATACTGCCACTAAATACATTGTGATATTAGGTCTATTATTGTAGAGGTAGAGACAATGATTACTACATGTAGTATTAGATAACTTTAATAGTTAGTTACATATAACAATAGAACAATAATATAGAAATGGTCAGTTAATATGTTAATTACATATAACAATAGAACAATAATATATAGAAATGGTCAGTTAATATGTAGTCTAAAATATTGTATGAATGGTTATTGACACACCCAATGGATGTCATCCAAAGTATTAATAATATTCATAACATACAAAGCAGTCCTAACTAGAATTTCTCACTAAGCAAAATTAATGTCATAATTATCTTATTAACTCTATAGTCTTATTCTTGTCACTATAAAACTGTCTATATAATGTTATATGATGTTCAAGTAAACTTGTTAGTAAATGTTATTATCAGTTAAATATTAGTAGATAAAACAGGAGTAGACTATCAGTAAAGTACATGTACATTATATACATGAATACATGTATTGATTATATATCATCAATGTTGTGTATTAATATATATCTCTGATATATTTTCTAAAATATACTACTATCAGTTATTTCATTTATAATGTGTCACTCTCTTTATATTAGGAGGGGTCTGTTTTTTATGCAGCTTCTAGTGGTGATGTTTATGAAATAAAGTGTGCCATAGATGATGGCTCTATTCATGTTAATGCTATAGATAAAGTGAGTACATCTCGTATAATAGGTAGTGACCTTATAGACATGAATTATAAACATGAATTATAGACTTGAATTAAGCAAATAAGTGTCCAATTTATAACAACTTACTTGATAGTATACTATCAATACATGAAACTATATAGTGGTACCTCCAATAATGGGACATTACAATAGTGAATACCAATGGACAATTACTTTAATATGGACTGACCTTCTATTGACTACAACAGAATTGCATCCTTTAAAATGTAGACACATCTTCATTTTTGAACAACAACCTTGTTTCTTACTCTCGAAAATTAATTTCTACTACATTAAATTAAGCAATTATAATGATGGACATGTCTAATGTAGTCCATGTGGACTTACTATATACAGTCTATGGCACAACAAAAGATATTTGACAATTTCTTTTTCTTTGTATACTTTGCTTAAGCTAGATCAGATGTTTATTTGAAATGAAAGATATCAGTAAAGTATGAAATACACATGTATATTGCTCTAACCTTTGAGCTAAGGACATCACTCTCTATAATGGACACTTGTCCTTACTGTGTTGGAGATTCCACTGTAGAGAAAACCTATGAATGACAGTTGTAAATAATATTCATAGTAATAGTAATACCATGTTTATAGTATAAGGTTAACATTCCCAGCCAAAATGACTCTACATTTAATTAAAGTACAAATGATATCATAGTAATCTGACAAACAAATCTATATTGTACATATGACTGTGTTATATGAACCTGATATATACAAATGGTATTATGTAAAAGATACATGTAGCATTTATAGGTTTAAAACAGTCTGATTATATTGTATAATGATTTTTATATCTTTTATTTAGAATGATGGTAACACTATGTTACATGTTGCTGTTTATTATAGACAGAATGATGTCATCCGTTATTTACTTAATCATTGTGCAGACCCTAATATACAAAATAAGGTGAATATTTATAGATAATATTATATATTAAATTATAGTCATCAGGACACATAAAACATAATGAAGCTATTAAAGTCAGTATACAAGGTCAAAGTTAATATAAACAGACATTAGTTATAGTCATGTGACTTATAGCCAATCAAATGTTAGGTTACATTTTCTTAATGAAGCACTATATCAATGTATCAACATATGTAATGTATATTATAAAGGTTCTATTTAAGAGGATATCGATGTATGTATTTGTATATAGTAACAAATGTTAATATAAAAGTATTATGTCTTTGATGTTACTATTACTGTATATGTATATAGAATGGGGAAACACCACTCCATAGATTATGTCACATGAATGAAGCTAACTCAGTACAGTTACTGTTACAAAGTGGTGCTAATCCTGATATTGCTAATAAAGTATGTTATCACAATATTAATGTCACTACAATGTAGTAGTTGTACTATGTATGTATACATGTAATCTTGTATACATGTACATGTATGATACATGTGGACATAGACATTTAAACATATGTAATGTATATTGTAAAGGTTCTGTTTAAGGAGATATCACCTGTTTAAGACATAGATTGTATGCTTTAGTTGTTTGAAAGAAAACCCCTTGATGTATAGCTATTATCATTTAATAAGTTTAGAAACTAACAACAAAATCATCCAAGTTTGTTATGAACTTTACATTGATGTGAAAATGTAATTAAGTACTTAATTTAATTACTTTTGTTATATACATTATAGTTTGTACTAGTATATGACATTAATATTATATCTTGTTAAGGATGGCAAGACTCCATTGCACATGGCATGTGATGAAGGTCATGATAAAGTAGTACAAGTATTACTAGAGCATGGTGTTAAAGTGGATGTTCCAGACAAGGTCAGTGACATCTTATATGTATTATGTTAAGTTATATAACACAACAGAAGTTAATGTAGCTACTTTATCACACACAAAAAAAGCAAAATGATGTCTATGTGTTTAGCTATGATTTCAGTTATTAAATATCAATACAACGTATTACCTTGTAATAAATCATATTCATTGTTAAGGAGACTTGTTGTTCATTCCATACTACCTTGTACGTCCCTCAATTTAAAAATAGTTAAACAAATGCTAGGCCATAGTGTAATGCTAAACCCTTATTTATTAATCTTTATTTGACAACAAATACCAAAAATAAGTCTTTTTTTTCTGTTATGTTCAGTATTCATGATATATTATGTCTTTGATGTTAATATTACTGTATATGATTATAGGATGGAGAAACACCACTCTACAAGTTATGTGATAGCTTCAAGGATCATTCTAACTTAGTACAGTTACTGTTACAAAGTGGTGCTAATCCTGATATTGCTAATAAAGTAAGTTATCACAATATTGATGTCACTACAATGTAGTAGTTGTACTATGTATGTATACATGTAATCTTATATACATGTACATGTATGACACATGTGGACATAGACATTTAAACATATGTAATGTATATTGTAAAGGTTCTGTTTAAGGAGATATCACCTGTTTAAGACATAGATTGTATGCTTTAGTTGTTTGAAAGAAACCATTGATGTGTAGCTGTTGATGTTATGAACTTTACATTGATGTGAAAATGTAATTAAGTAGTTAATTACTTTTGTTATATACATTATAGTTTGTACTAGTATATGACATTAATATTATATCTTGTTAAGGATGGCAAGACTCCATTGTACATAGCATGTTACAGAGGTCATGATAAAGTTGTACAAGTATTACTAGAGCATGGTGTTGAAATGGATGTTCCAGACGAGGTCAGTGACATATCATGTACTCATGTTAAGTTATGTAACACAACTAAAGTTAATGAAGCTACTTTGTGGCACAGAAAATTAACAAAAGTAGTGTTTATGTCTTACTATAACCTCAACCTCAATGATAATAGTAACGCTGAATTTTGTTATAACTCTTGACACCACCTTCTCATTAATATGTAGTACTTGTTGTACATAATGTATGTACTTGTATATACTAACAAATGTTAATATAATGTAATAATATTCATGATATATTATGTCTTTGATGTGATGTTACTGTGTATGCATATAGAATGGGGAAACACCACTCTACAGGTCATGTGACTACAATAAAGCTAACTTAGTACAGTTACTATTACAAAGTGGTGCTAATCCTGATATTGCTAATAAAGTAAGTTATCACAATATTGATGTCACTACAATGTAGTAGTTGTACTATGTATGTATACATGAAATCTTGTATACATGTACACGTATGATACATGTGGACATAGACATTTAAACATATGTAATGTATATTGTAAAGGTTCTGTTTAAGGAGATAACACCTGTTTAAGACATAGATTGTATGCTTTAGTTGTTTGAAAGAAACCATTGATGTGTAGCTGTTGATGTTATCAACTTTACATTGATGTGAAAATGTAATTAAGTAGTTAATTACTTTTGTTATATACATTATAGTTTGTACTAGTATATGACATTAATATTATATCTTGTTAAGGATGGCAAGACTCCATTGTACATAGCATGTTACAGAGGTCATGATAAAGTAGTACAACTATTACTAGAACATGGTGTTAAAGTGGATGTTCCAGACGAGGTCAGTGACATCTCATGTATTCATGTTAAGTTATGTAACACAACAGAAGGTAATTTGTGACATAGAAAATTAACAAAAATGGTGCTATGATTTAATTATGAAATATTGTATGCTTTAGTTGCTTGAAAGAAAACCCCTTGATGTATAGCTATTATCATTTAACAAGTTTAGAAACTAACAACAAAATCATCCAAGTTTGTTATGAACTTTACATTGATCTAAAAATGTAATTAAGTAGTTAATTTTTTTTGTTATTTACATTATAGTTTGTACTAGTATATGACATTAATATTATATCTTGTTTAGTATGGCAAGACTCCATTGTACATAGCATGTTACAATGGTAATGATCAAGTAGTACAACTATTACTAGAGCATGGTGTTAAAGTGGATGTTCCAGACGAGGTCAGTGACATCTCATGTATTCATGTTAAGTTATATAACAAAACAGAAGTTAATGAAGGTACTTTGTCACATAGAAAATTTACAAAAATGAAAAATGATGTTTATGTGTTCAGCTATGTTTTTAATTATGAAATATCAATACAACATATAACCTTGTAATAAATCATATTCATTATTAAGGAGAGTTATTGTTTGTTCCATATTGCCAACTTATCTTGAACCTCCCTCAATTTAAAAATACCCCGAGATAAACAAATGCCATGTAATGCTAAATCCTTACTTATTAATCCTTATCTGACGACAAATACAAAAATTAAATGTTGTTTTTTCTGTTATGTTTTAGCCTTTCTGAGTCACTTTATAACACCATTACCTATGTATATTTTCTTTATCTATTTAAAACTTTAATGACAGTGAAAGCATTTACAAGCATCAAAATTTGCCAGGCCTATTAATCATGATCCAACAGGATTTAGTTCTTTCTGTTAATAATTAAAGTGGCTGTAGTAAATGCTATTACCAGGAGCAGGTCTCTGTAGTTCAGCACTTTTAAAACATATCAAAGTACTCATATATTATCTAGTCATACAATGTACTTGTAGTTATATAGTAACTAAATACTTGACATTTAAAAGTTTAGAGGTATGGTTTGATATTAACCACAGTTTATTTTATTCCAATTAAACAAGGCCTATTATAGTATATGTTAATTTGACAATGCACTCTTAGTTATTTTGTTTAATGGAGAGAACAAGATGTCTTATATATGACTATGGTTTTAATAAGATTACATATAATATACTTACTTGAGTTTTTGTTTCATTATTGAAGTGTTTATATGAATTTAATGCTAAAAAAGTCTTTTTTCTGGTTCTCTATAGTGGTACATGTAGTTTGTCATTATCTGTGACAAGTATATGTACTTATATTGTCCATATATTTGCTGTCTCCTGTACTTGTATATTTGCATGCAAACTATTTCCTTTGACATAATCAAACAATAATACATTATCTCCTTGTTGATATAATTTAGATGTAAGAGCACTTTAATCTGACATTAAAAGAAAGCAGGTGTTTATTTAATATAGTTATTAACCTTTATCTCACAACAAATACACATCATTAGCTGTTGTTTTGTTGTCCCTTTTTAGCTACTAAGTATCACTTTGTAGCAAATTATAACCTTTCATTTTAAATGTTTTTATCATAATGAAAGCATTTATTAATCACAGATGCATTTGAAAGATAGGAGCCTGTTGCTAGGAGTAAAATCTTTCTTTGAAATAAGTAAACTCCATAAAGATACAGTACATGTCAATGAGAGAACTGTTTCAATGTACTAATACGGAAGTATATATTTAGTTTGAATAGAGCAATGAAACAAACCACACCCCATAATAACCCCACTAGTTTAGTTTACTACTGGTCACACTATAGTTATTACATACTGGGATAAGGTATAGTTAACACCACACTACAATATTGTACTAGTTCAACTATACTTTAATAATAGTTACTAACGACCTTTAAACCAGACTACATTAAATTAAAGTACAAATGATGTCACAATTATCTGACAAACAAATCTATATTGTACATGTGACTGACCTGATATATACAAATAATATTATATAAAAGATACATGTAGCATGTATAGGTTTAATACGGTGTGATTATATTGTATAATGATTTCCTATCTTTTATTTAGTTCCATAACACCCTGTTACTTACTGCTGCTTATTATGGACATAACAATATCATCAGTTATTTACTTGGTATTGGTGCAGACCCTAATATACAAAATGAGGTGAATATTTATAGATAATATTATATATTAAATTATAGTCATCAGGACACATGTACATTAAAACATAATGAAGCAATTAAAATCAGTATACAAGGTCAAAGCTAATATAAACAGACATTAATTATAGTCATGTGACTTATAGCCAATCAAATATTTTGATTTAATTAGATGACTGTGAATGTTAGGTTACATTTTCTTAATGAAGCACCATTATCAATAATAAATAGTTCATTTTATTAAAATTAAAATGATATTACTAATTTGGGTTTACTTTTAGTTTGTGTGGTATTTTATATGTTGTAATCACTATGTTTACTTTATAATCACATAATCCATGTGTAACTCCTCTAAGCTTAATTTTATATAATTAAAGTATGGTCATTAGGACACATATAGATTAAAACATAATGAAGCTGTTTAAATGTAATATACAAGGTCAAAGTTAATATAAACAGACATTAGTTATAGTCATGTGACTTATAGCCAATCAAATATCTTGATTTTGACCAGATGACTGCGAATGTTAGGTTACATTTTCTTAATAAAATAATATTATCAATAATTAATAGTTCATTTTATTAAAAAATTAAGAAAACAAAATGAAATTACTAAATTGTAATTTACATAAACTATCAACGACCTTTTCTGATTTTTTATAATTAAAAAGACATCTATCTTATAAGTGTCCTTCATTACACTACATTAAATAAATGATTAAACTGGTTGATAGTTATAAGTCACATGACTATAGCTAAGTCATTATAAACTACACAAGTGGTTTCATTATCTACAGTAGTAATAGTATAATAATTGAAAGAATTAGATTTCATGTTACTGCAATTTATTATTATTGAAATTTTGTGGCTATTAAATTTTGTATGTGTATAACTTTAGGTCAGTTTGGTTAACATAATTACTTTACAAACTGACCAATACATGATGAATACATGATGAATACATGAACAGAAATCACTTAATACATGTCTATAAACATTAAATCTTCAAATGAGATAATAACATATCATTGATAGACTGGTACTGATACTAGTTAATTATAATCTTCTGTGATTATGATAAAGAGTAACTTTTAGAATTAAGTAGAAGGATCTAAAAATTATGCTATTGTTATGGTTAAGAAAAAATTTTAAACATATTTTCTGTTTTCATGGATTTTATTGTTGCTATAACCTCAACCTCAATAATAATAGTAACGCTAAATTTTGTTATAACTCTTGACTCCACCTTCTCATCAATAAGTAGTATATACTTGTTGTACATAATGTATGTGATTATATAGAGTAACAAATGTTAATATAATGTAAAAGTATTCATGATGATATTATATCTTTGATGTTACTATTACTGTATATGTATATAGAATGGTGAAACACCACTCTACAGGTCATGTAATAGCTTTAAGGATTTGTCTAACTCAGTACAGTTACTGTTACAAAGTGGTGCTAATCCTGATATTGCTAATAAAGTATGTTATCACAATATTAATGTCACTACAATGTAGTAGTTGTACTATGTATGTATACATGTAATCTTATATACATGTACACGTATGAGACATGTGGACATAGACATTTAAACATATGTGATGTATATTGTAAAGGTTCTGTTTAATAGGATATTATCTATTTAAGATATATATTGTATGCTTTAGTTGTTTGAAAGAAAACCCCTTGATGTGTAGCTATTATCTTTTAACAAGTTTAGAAACTAACAACATAATCATCCAAGTTTGTTATGAACTTTACATTGATCTAAAAATGTAATTAAGTAGTTAATTACTTTTGTTATATACATTATAGTTTGTACTAGTATATGACATTAATATTATATCTTGTTTAGTATGGCAAGACTCCATTGTACATGGCATGTTACAATGGTAATGATCAAGTAGTACAACTATTACTAGAGCATGGTGTTAAAGTGGATGTTCCAGACGAGGTCAGTGACATCTCATGTATTCATGTTAAGTTATATAACAAAACAGAAGTTAACGAAGGTACTTTGTCACATAGAAATTAACAAAAATGATGTTTATGTGTTCAGCTATGTTTTTAATTATGAAATATCAATACAACATATAACCTTGTAATAAATCATATTCATTATTAAGGAGAGTTATTGTTTGTTCCATATTGCCACCTTATCTTGAACCTCCCTCAATTTAAAAATACCCTGAGATAAACAAATGCCATGTAATGCTAAATCCTTACTTATTAATCTTTATCTGACGACAAATACAAAAATTAAATGTTGTTTTTTCTGTTATGTTTTAGCCTTTCTGAGTCACTTTATAACACCATTACCTATGTATATTTTCTTTATCTATTTAAAGCTATAATGACAGTGAAAGCATTTACTAGCATCAAAATTTGCCAGGCCTATTAATCATGATCCAACAGGAGTTAGTTCTTTCTGTTAATAATTGAAGTGGCTGTAGTAAATGCTATTACCAGGAGCAGGTCTCTGTAGTTCAGCACTTTTAAAACATATCAAAGTACTCATATATTATCTAGTCATACAATGTACTTGTAGTTATATAGTAACTAAATACTTGACATTTAAAAGTTTAGAGGTATGGTTTGATATTAACCACAGTTTATTTTATTCCAATTAAACAAGGCCTATTATAGTATATGTTAATTTGACAATGCACTCTTAGTTATTTTGTTTAATGGAGAGAACAAGATGTCTTATATATGACTATGGTTTTAATAAGATTACATATAATATACTTACTTGAGTTTTTGTTTCATTATTTAAGTGTTAATATGAATTTAATTCTGGTCACACTATAGTTATTACATACTGGGATAAGGTATAGTTAACACCACACTACAATATTGTACTAGTTCAACTATACTTTAATAATAGTTACTAACGACCTTTAAACCAGACTACATTAAATTAAAGTACAAATGATGTCACAATTATCTGACAAACAAATCTATATTGTACATGTGACTGACCTGATATATACAAATAATATTATATAAAAGATACATGTAGCATGTATAGGTTTAATACGGTGTGATTATATTGTATAATGATTTCCTATCTTTTATTTAGTTCCATAACACCCTGTTACTTACTGCTGCTTATTATGGACATAACAATATCATCAGTTATTTACTTGGTATTGGTGCAGACCCTAATATACAAAATGAGGTGAATATTTATAGATAATATTATATATTAAATTATAGTCATCAGGACACATGTACATTAAAACATAATGAAACTATTAAAATCAGTATACAAGGTCAAAGTTAATATAAACAGACATTAGTTATAGTCAAGTGACTAATAGCCAATCAAATATTTTGATTTAATTAGATGACTGTGAATGTTAGGTTACATTTTCTTAATTAAGCACCATTATCAATAATAAATAGTTCATTTTATTAAAATTAAATGATATTACTAATTTGGGTTAACTTTTAGTTTGTGTGGTATTTTATATGTTGTAATCACTATGTTTACTTTATAATCACATAATCCATGTGTAACTCCTCTAAGCTTAATTTTATATAATTAAAGTATGGTCATTAGGACACATATAGATTAAAACATAATGAAGCTGTTTAAATGTAATATACAAGGTCAAAGTTAATATGAACAGATAATAGAGTCATGTGACTTATAGCAATCAAATATCTTGATTTTGACCAGATGACTGCGAATGTTAGGTTACATTTTCTTAATAAAATAATATTATCAATAATTAATAGTTCATTTTATTTAAAAAATTAAGAAAACAAAATGAAATTACTAAATTGTAATTTATATAAACTATCAGTGACCTTTTCTGATTTTTTTATAATTAAAAAGACATCTATCTTATAAGTGTCCTTCATTACACTACATTAAATAAATGATTAAACTGGTTGATAGTTATAAGTCACATGACTATAGCTAAGTCATTATAAACTACACAAGTGGTTTCATTATCTACAGTAGTAATAGTATAATAATTGAAAGAATTAGATTTCATGTTACTGCAATTTATTATTATTGAAATTTTGTGGCTATTAAATTTTGTATGTGTATAACTTTAGGTCAGTTTGGTAAATATAAAAATTTTACAAGTTGACCAATAAGTATAAATGTGGGTTTAACATTTCTGAACACTGAACATCATATAATATAAACTTGTATACATGAACAGAAATCACTTAATACATGTCTATAAACATTAAATCTTCAAATGAGATAATAACATATCATTGATAGACTGGTACTGATACTAGTTAATTATAATCTTCTGTGATTATGATAAAGAGTAACTTTTAGAATTAAGTAGAAGGATCTAAAAATTATGCTATTGTTATGGTTAAGAAAAAATTTTAAACATATTTTCTGTTTTCATGGATTTTATTGTTGCTATAACCTCAACCTCAATAATAATAGTAACGCTAAATTTTGTTATAACTCTTGACTCCACCTTCTCATCAATAAGTAGTATATACTTGTTGTACATAATGTATGTGATTATATAGAGTAACAAATGTTAATATAATGTAAAAGTATTCATGATGATATTATATCTTTGATGTTACTATTACTGTATATGTATATAGAATGGTGAAACACCACTCTACAGGTCATGTAATAGCTTTAAGGATTTGTCTAACTCAGTACAGTTACTGTTACAAAGTGGTGCTAATCCTGATATTGCTAATAAAGTATGTTATCACAATATTAATGTCACTACAATGTAGTAGTTGTACTATGTATGTATACATGTAATCTTATATACATGTACACGTATGAGACATGTGGACATAGACATTTAAACATATGTGATGTATATTGTAAAGGTTCTGTTTAATAGGATATTATCTATTTAAGATATATATTGTATGCTTTAGTTGTTTGAAAGAAAACCCCTTGATGTGTAGCTATTATCTTTTAACAAGTTTAGAAACTAACAACAAAATCATCCAAGTTTGTTATGAACTTTACATTGATCTAAAAATGTAATTAAGTAGTTAATTACTTTTGTTATATACATTATAGTTTGTACTAGTATATGACATTAATATTATATCTTGTTTAGTATGGCAAGACTCCATTGTACATGGCATGTTACAATGGTAATGATCAAGTAGTACAACTATTACTAGAGCATGGTGTTAAAGTGGATGTTCCAGACGAGGTCAGTGACATCTCATGTATTCATGTTAAGTTATATAACAAAACAGAAGTTAACGAAGGTACTTTGTCACATAGAAATTAACAAAAATGATGTTTATGTGTTCAGCTATGTTTTTAATTATGAAATATCAATACAACATATAACCTTGTAATAAATCATATTCATTATTAAGGAGAGTTATTGTTTGTTCCATATTGCCACCTTATCTTGAACCTCCCTCAATTTAAAAATACCCTGAGATAAACAAATGCCATGTAATGCTAAATCCTTACTTATTAATCTTTATCTGACGACAAATACAAAAATTAAATGTTGTTTTTTCTGTTATGTTTTAGCCTTTCTGAGTCACTTTATAACACCATTACCTATGTATATTTTCTTTATCTATTTAAAGCTATAATGACAGTGAAAGCATTTACTAGCATCAAAATTTGCCAGGCCTATTAATCATGATCCAACAGGAGTTAGTTCTTTCTGTTAATAATTGAAGTGGCTGTAGTAAATGCTATTACCAGGAGCAGGTCTCTGTAGTTCAGCACTTTTAAAACATATCAAAGTACTCATATATTATCTAGTCATACAATGTACTTGTAGTTATATAGTAACTAAATACTTGACATTTAAAAGTTTAGAGGTATGGTTTGATATTAACCACAGTTTATTTTATTCCAATTAAACAAGGCCTATTATAGTATATGTTAATTTGACAATGCACTCTTAGTTATTTTGTTTAATGGAGAGAACAAGATGTCTTATATATGACTATGGTTTTAATAAGATTACATATAATATACTTACTTGAGTTTTTGTTTCATTATTTAAGTGTTAATATGAATTTAATTCTGGTCACACTATAGTTATTACATACTGGGATAAGGTATAGTTAACACCACACTACAATATTGTACTAGTTCAACTATACTTTAATAATAGTTACTAACGACCTTTAAACCAGACTACATTAAATTAAAGTACAAATGATGTCACAATTATCTGACAAACAAATCTATATTGTACATGTGACTGACCTGATATATACAAATAATATTATATAAAAGATACATGTAGCATGTATAGGTTTAATACGGTGTGATTATATTGTATAATGATTTCCTATCTTTTATTTAGTTCCATAACACCCTGTTACTTACTGCTGCTTATTATGGACATAACAATATCATCAGTTATTTACTTGGTATTGGTGCAGACCCTAATATACAAAATGAGGTGAATATTTATAGATAATATTATATATTAAATTATAGTCATCAGGACACATGTACATTAAAACATAATGAAACTATTAAAATCAGTATACAAGGTCAAAGCTAATATAAACAGACATTAATTATAGTCAAGTGACTAATAGCCAATCAAATATATTGATTTAATTAGATGATATAACCTCAACCTCAATAATAATAGTAACACTAAATTTTGTTATAACTCTTGACTCCACCTTCTCATCAATAAGTAGTATATACTTGTTGTACATAATGTATATGATTATATATAGTAACAAATGTTAATATAATGTAAAAGTATTCATGATGATATTATATCTTTGATGTTACTATTACTGTATATGTATATAGAATGGTGAAACACCACTCTACAGGTCATGTAATAGCTTTAAGGATTTGTCTAACTCAGTACAGTTACTGTTACAAAGTGGTGCTAATCCTGATATTGCTAATAAAGTATGTTATCACAATATTAATGTCACTACAATGTAGTAGTTGTACTATGTATGTATACATGTAATCTTATATACATGTACACGTATGAGACATGTGGACATAGACATTTAAACAAGGATATCATCTTTTTAATACATGCATTGTATGATTTAGTTGTTTCAAAGAAAACCCCTTGATGTGTAGTTATTATCATTTAACAAGTTTAGAAACTAACAAAATCATCCAAGTTTGTTATGAACTTTACATTGATCTAAAAATGTAATTAAGTAGTTAATTACTTTTGTTATATACATTATAGTTTGTATTAGTATATGACATTAATATTATATCTTGTTTAGTATGGCAAGACTCCATTGTACATAGCATATTACAGAGGTCATGATAAAGTTGTACAAGTATTACTAGAGCATGGTGTTAATAAGGTGGATGTTCCAGACGAGGTCAGTGACATATAATGTACTCATGCTAAGTTATGTAACACAACTGAAGTTAATGAAACTACTTTGTGGCACAGAAAATTAACAAAAGTAGTCTTTATGTCTTACTATAACCTCAACCTCAATGATAATAGTAACGCTGAATTTTGTTATAACTCTTGACACCACCTTCTCATTACTATGTAGTACTTGTTGTACATAATGTATGTACTTGTATATACTAACAAATGTTAATATAATGTAATAATATTCATGCCTTTGATGTGATATTACTGTGTATGTATATAGAATGGGGAAACACCACTCTACAGGTCATGTGACTACAATAAAGCTAACTCAGTACAGTTACTGTTACAAAGTGGTGCTAATCCTGATATTGCTAATAAAGTATGTTATCACAATATTAATGTCACTACAATGTAGTAGTTGTACTATGTATGTATACATGTAATCTTATATACATGTACACGTATGAGACATGTGGACATAGACATTTAAACATATGGGATGTATATTGTAAAGGTTCTGTTTAAGGAGATATCACCTGTTTAAGATATACATTATATGCTTTAGTTGTTTGAAAGAAACCCTTGATGTGTAGCTGTTGATGTTATGAACTTTACATTGAAGTGAAAATGTAATTAAGTACTTAATTACTTTTGTTATATACATTATAGTTTGTACTAGTATATAACGTTAATATTATATCTTGTTAAGGATGGCAAGACTCCATTGTACATAGCATGTTACAATGGTAATGATCAAGTAGTACAACTATTACTAGAGCATGGTGTTAAAGTGGATGTTCCAGACGAGGTCAGTGACATCTCATGTATTCATGTTAAGTTATATAACAAAACAGAAGTTAATGAAGGTACTTTGTCACATAGAAAATTTACAAAAATGAAAAATGATGTTTATGTGTTCAGCTATGTTTTTAATTATGAAATATCAATACAACATATAACCTTGTAATAAATCATATTCATTATTAAGGAGAGTTATTGTTTGTTCCATATTGCCACCTTATCTTGAACCTCCCTCAATTTAAAAATACCCTGAGATAAACAAATGCCATGTAATGCTAAATCCTTACTTATTAATCTTTATCTGACGGCAAATACAAAAATTAAATGTTGTTTTTTCTGTTATGTTTTAGCCTTTCTGAGTCACTTTATAACACCATTACCTATGTATATTTTCTTTATCTATTTAAAGCTTTAATGATAGTGAAAGCATTTACTAGCATCAAAATTTGCCAGGCCTATTAATCATGATCCAACAGGAGTTAGTTCTTTCTGTTAATAATTGAAGTGGCTGTAGTAAATGCTATTACCAGGAGCAGGTCTCTGTAGTTCAGCACTTTTAAAATGTATTAAAGTACTCATATATCATCTAGTCATACTACAATGTACTTGTAGTTATATAGTAACTAAATACTTGACATTTAAAAGTTTAGAGGTATGGTTTGATATTAACCACAGTTTATTTTATTCCAATTAAACAAGGCCTATTATAGTATATGTTAATTTGACAATGCACTCTTAGTTATTTTGTTTAATGGAGAGAACAAGATGTCTTATATATGACTATGGTTTTAATAAGATTACATATAATATACTTACTTGAGTTTTTGTTTCATTATTGAAGTGTTTATATGAAGTTATTACTATAAAAAACCTTTTTTTCTGTAGTTTGTTATTATCTATGACAAATATATATATGTACTTGTACTATACAAATAGTAGCTATATCCTGTACATGTACATTCAATTGCTTGTTTACTTTGACATAATCAAACATGACAAATACATTATCTTCTTTTATTGTTAATATAGTTTAGATTTAATTAATGTGAGACCATATTGACCTGAAGCTCATCAATATAATTTATTTATTTATTTATTTATTTATTTGTTTATTCAATGTAGTTATTAACCCTTATCTCACCAAAAATACAAGCTCTTGTTTGTTGCCCCTTTTCAGTTTTTTTAGGGTCACTTTATTGTAATTTATGCAATATAGTGACTGTCACAACATAATTACAACACTTTAAATTAAATGATAAATAAATAGGCTGGTTTAATATTGATGATGTTTCATTCACTATGCGAGTTTAGGCATGGCTAGTCGAGTTTGTCGGTTGTGCAGAGATTTAGTGAAAGCAAAAAGAGTGACAAATTTGTTCAGTGCTGGGTATAAGTATATTCTTAATAAATGTCAAAGCACTTTGACCTGACATTAAAAGAAGGCAGGTGTTAATGTGTATATTCAATGTAGTTATTAACACTTATTTCACAAAAATACAAATCATTAGCTATTGTGTTGTTGTCCATTTTAAGCTTTTTATGGTCAAATTATAATATGTCATTTCAAATCTTTTCTTTTATTATAATAAAAGTTTTTATTAGTCACAAATGTACTTGATAAAATGGAAGCCTATTAGTTGGAATTATCCACATATTTGCTATTTACTGTACATGTATATTTACAAAGTAATTTCCCTTGACATAATAAAACAGTATATAATACAGTATTTTCCTTTTTTTTAAATATAGTTTAGATGTAATATATACATTGTTATACTCACTAGTTAATTTGATGTTTCTAACATGATATTTATATCTGTATATATATATATATATATAGGAAGGCAAGACTCCAATTTACATTGCATCAGAGAGAGGCTACTGTGAAATTGTACAAGCACTATTAAAGGCTAATGCTAATACTAATCTAGCAAACAAAGTAAGTTTTCTTATATAAAATAGTTATAGTATATTCTTGATAAATGTCAAAGCACTTTGATCCGACATTAAAAGAAAGAAAGTGTTTATTCAATGTAGTTATTAACCTTTATCTCACAAAAAATACAAATCATTAGCTGTTGTTTTGTTGTCCATTTTAAGCTTTTTGCGGTCACTTTATAGCAAATTCTAATATGTCATTTCAAATCTTTTCTTTTATTATAATAAAAGTTTTTATTAGTCATAAATGTACTTGATAAAATGGAAGCCTATTAGTTGGAATGAAATCTTTCATTGATGAGCTTGATAAGTTGCTATAGTTTCAATTTGTCACAACACATTTTTTCTGGTTTTTTTATAGTGGTACACGAAGTTTATTCAAGCACTATTAAAGGCTAATGCTACTGATCTAGCAAACAAAGTAAGTTTTCTTATATAAAATAGTTATAGTATATTCTTGATTTATGTCAGAGCACTTTGACCTGACATTAAAAGAAAGAGAGTGTTTATTCAATGTAGTTATTAATCTTTATCTCACAAAAAATACAAATCATTAGCTGTTGTTTTGTTGTCCATTTTAAGCTTTTTGCGGTCATTTTATAGCAAATTCTAATATGTCATTTCAAATCTTTTCTTTTATTATAATAAAAGTTTTTATTAGTCACAAATGTACTTGATAAAATGGAAGCCTATTAGTTGGAATGAAATCTTTCATTGATGAGCTTGATAAGTTGCTATAGTTTCAATTTGTCACAACACATTTTTTTTCTGGTTTTTCTATAGTGGTACATGAAGTTTATCATTATCTGTGACAAGTATATATACTTGTACTATCCGCATATTTGCTATTTACTGTACATGTATATTTACAAAGTAATTTCCCTTGACATAATAAAACAGTATATAATGCAGTATTTTCCTTTATTTTAAATATAGTTTAGATGTAACATATACATTGTTATACTCACTAGTTAATTTGATGTTTCTAACATGATATTTATATCTGTATATATATATATATATATAGGAAGGCAAGACTCCAATTTACATTGCATCAGAGAGAGGCCACTGTGAAATTGTACAAGCACTATTAAAGGCTAATGCTAATACTAATCTAGCAAACAAAGTAAGTTTTCTTATATAAAATAGTTATAGTATATTCTTGATAAATGTCAAAGCACTTTGATCCGACATTAAAAGAAAGAAAGTGTTTATTCAATGTAGTTATTAACCTTTATCTCACAAAAAATACAAATCATTAGCTGTTGTTTTGTTGTCCATTTTAAGCTTTTTGCGGTCACTTTATAGCAAATTCTAATATGTCATTTCAAATCTTTTCTTTTATTATAATAAAAGTTTTTATTAGTCACAAATGTACTTGATAAAATGGAAGCCTATTAGTTGGAATGAAATCTTTCATTGATGAGCTTGATAAGTTGCTATAGTTTCAATTTGTCACAACACATTTTTTTCTGGTTTTTCTATAGTGGTACATGAAGTTTATCATTGTCTGTGACAAGTTGGAATTATCCACATATTTGCTATTTACTGTACATGTATATTTACAAAGTAATTTCCCTTGACATAATGAAACAGTATATAATACAGTATTTTCCTTTTTTTTAAAATATAGTTTAGATGTAACATATACATTGTTATGCTCACTAGTTAATTTGATGTTTCTAACATGATATTTATATCTGTATATATATATATATATATATATATATATATCTATAGGAAGGTAAGACTCCAATTTACATTGCATCAGAGAGAGGCTACTGTGAAATTGTACAAGCACTATTAAAGGCTAATGCTAATACTAATCTAGCAAACAAAGTAAGTTTTCTTATATAAAATAGTTATAGTATATTCTTGATTTATGTCAAAGCACTTTGACCTGACATTAAAAGAAGGCAGGTGTTAATGTGTATATTCAATGTAGTTATTAATCTTTATCTCACAAAAAATACAAATCATTAGCTGTTGTGTTGTTGTCCATTTTAAGCTTTTTATGGTCAAATTATAATATGTCATTTCAAATCTTTTCTTTTATTATAATAAAAGTTTTTATTAGTCACAAATGTACTTGATAAAATGGAAGCCTATTAGTTGGAATGAAATCTTTCATTGATGAGCTTGATAAGCTGCTATAGTTTCAATTTGTCACAACACATTTTTTTCTGGTTTTTTTTATAGTGGTACATGAAGTTTGTCATTATCTGTGACAAGTATATATACTTGTACTATCCACATATTTGCTATTTACTGTACATGTATATTTACAAACTCATTTCCTTTTGACAAAATCGCACAATATATAATATACATTATCTAGGTTAATATAGTTTAGATGTCGCATATACATTATTATACTCACTAGTTAATTTGATGTTCCTCACATGGTGTTTACATCTTTATATATATGTATATATAGGAAGGCAAGACCCCTCTCTATATTGCATCAGAAAGAGGCAAGTTTAAAATTGTACAAGAACTACTAAAGGCTAATGCTAGTATTGATCTAGCAAACAAAGTACGTTTTCTGATGTAAAATAGTTATAGTATATTCTTGACTAATATCAAAGTCCTTTGACCTGACATTAAAAGAAGGCAGGTGTTTATTCAATGTAGTTATTAACCCTTATTTCACAAAAATACAAATCATTAGCTGTTGTTTTGTTGTCTCTTTTTAGCTTTTTAGGATCATTTTATAGCTAATTATCACATGTCTTTTTAAATCTTTTCTTTTATTATAATAAAAGGTTTTATTAGTCACAAATCTATATGAAAGATGGAGGCCTATTGTTTGAGGTGAAAGTCTTCATTGATGAGCTTGATTTTTCTTAATTTGGTATAGTTTCAATTTGCCACAACAAACGTTTTTCTGCTTTTTCTATAGTGGTACATGAGGTTTATCATTATCAATGATAATTATATGTACTTTTATTATCCACATATTTACTATATTCTGTACATGTACATTAATAAACTAATTTCCTTTGTCATAATCACACAGTATATAGTACATTATATAGAACATATACATTATTATATTCACTAGTCTATTTGATGTTCCTCACATGATGTTTACATCTTTATATATATGTATATATATAGGAAGGCAAGACCCCTCTCTATGTTGCATCAGAGAGTGGCTACAGTGAAATTGTACAAGAACTACTAAAGGCTAATGCTAGTATTGATCTAGCAAACAAAGTACGTTTTCTGATGTAAAATAGTTATAGTATATTCTTGACTAATATCAAAGTCCTTTGACCTGACATTAAAAGAAGGCAGGTGTTTATTCAATGTAGTTATTAACCCTTATTTCACAAAAATACAAATCATTAGCTGTTGTTTTGTTGTCTCTTTTTAGCTTTTTAGGATCATTTTATAGCTAATTATCACATGTCTTTTTAAATCTTTTCTTTTATTATAATAAAAGGTTTTATTAGTCACAAATCTATATGAAAGATGGAGGCCTATTGTTTGAGGTGAAAGTCTTCATTGATGAGCTTGATTTTTCTTAATTTGGTATAGTTTCAATTTGCCACAACAAACGTTTTTCTGCTTTTTCTATAGTGGTACATGAGGTTTATCATTATCAATGATAATTATATGTACTTTTATTATCCACATATTTACTATATTCTGTACATGTACATTAATAAACTAATTTCCTTTGTCATAATCACACAGTATATAGTACATTATATAGAACATATACATTATTATATTCACTAGTCTATTTGATGTTCCTCACATGATGTTTACATCTTTATATATATGTATATATATAGGAAGGCAAGACCCCTCTCTATGTTGCATCAGAGAGTGGCTACAGTGAAATTGTACAAGAACTACTAAAGGCTAATGCTAGTATTGATCTAGCAAACAAAGTACGTTTTCTGATGTAAAATAGTTATAGTATATTCTTGACTAATATCAAAGTCCTTTGACCTGACATTAAAAGAAGGCAGGTGTTTATTCAATGTAGTTATTAACCCTTATTTCACAAAAATACAAATCATTAGCTGTTGTTTTGTTGTCTCTTTTTAGCTTTTTAGGATCATTTTATAGCTAATTATCACATGTCTTTTTAAATCTTTTCTTTTATTATAATAAAAGGTTTTATTAGTCACAAATGCATTTGAAAGATGGAGGCCTATTGTTTGAGTTGAAGTCTTCATTGATGAGCTTGATTTTTCTTAATTTGGTATAGTTTCAATTTGCCACAACAAACGTTTTTCTGCTTTTTCTATAGTGGTACATGAGGTTTATCATTATGATTGATAATTATATGTACTTTTATTATCCACATATTTACTATATTCTGTACATGTACATTAATAAACTAATTTCCTTTGTCATAATCACACAGTATATAGTACATTATATAGAACATATACATTATTATATTCACTAGTCTATTTGATGTTCCTCACATGATGTTTATATCTTTATATATATGTATATATATAGGAAGGCAAGACCCCTCTCTATGTTGCATCAGAGAGTGGCTACAGTGAAATTGTACAAGAACTACTAAAGGCTAATGCTAGTATTGATCTAGCAAACAAAGTAATTTTTCTGATTCGGAAATAATTATAGTATATTCTTGATTAATATTAAAGCACTTTGACATGACATTAAAAGAAGGCAGGCATTTATTCAATGTAGCTATTAAGCCCATTTCTAACTCTACTATAACTATTAGCTGTTGTTTCATTTTCACTTTTCAACTTTTTAGGATCATTTTATTGTGAATTATATGTTATCATTATCTGTGACAAGTATATGTACTTGTACTGTCCACATATTTGCTATATCCTGTACATGTACATTTACAAACTAATTTCCTTTGACATAAATCACACAGCATATAATGCATTATTTCCCTTTATTGTTAATATAGTATAGATATAACATATAAATTATTATATTCACTATCTGAATTGATGTTCCCTACATGATGTTTATATCTGTATATATAAATATTTGTATATATACATATAGGAAGGCAAGACCCCTCTCTATGTTGCATCAGAGAGAGGCTACATTAAAAGTGTACAAGAACTTCTAATGGCTAATGCTAGTACTGATCTACCAACCAAAGTAAGTTTTCTGATGTAAAATAGTTATAGCATATATTCTTGATTAATGTCAGAGTTCTTTGACCTGATATTAAAAGAAGGCAAGCGTTTATTCAATGTAGTTATTAACCCTTACATAAAACAAATACAAATCATTTGCTGTTGCTTTGTTTGCCTTTTTTTATCTTTTTATGGTCACTTTATAGCGAATTATAACATGTCATTTTAAATCTTTTCTTTTATTATAAAAAAGTATTTAAAGTATTTATTAGTAACAAAATACATATACATATATACATATATATATATATATATATCTACATATATATATAGGAAGGCAAGACCCCTCTCTATGTTGCACCAGAGAGAGACTACATTGAAATTGTACAAGAACTACTAAAGGCTAATGCTAGTATTGATCTAGCAAACAAAGTAATTTTTCTGATTCGGAAATAATTATAGTATATTCTTGATTAATATTAAAGCACTTTGACATGACATTAAAAGAAGGCAGGCATTTATTCAATGTAGCTATTAAGCCCATTTCTAACTCTACTATAACTATTAGCTGTTGTTTCATTTTCACTTTTCAACTTTTTAGGATCATTTTATTGTGAATTATATGTTATCATTATCTGTGACAAGTATATGTACTTGTACTGTCCACATATTTGCTATATCCTGTACATGTACATTTACAAACTAATTTCCTTTGACATAAATCACACAGCATATAATGCATTATTTCCCTTTATTGTTAATATAGTATAGATATAACATATAAATTATTATATTCACTATCTGAATTGATGTTCCCTACATGATGTTTATATCTGTATATATAAATATTTGTATATATACATATAGGAAGGCAAGACCCCTCTCTATGTTGCATCAGAGAGAGGCTACATTAAAAGTGTACAAGAACTTCTAATGGCTAATGCTAGTACTGATCTACCAACCAAAGTAAGTTTTCTGATGTAAAATAGTTATAGCATATATTCTTGATTAATGTCAGAGTTCTTTGACCTGATATTAAAAGAAGGCAAGCGTTTATTCAATGTAGTTATTAACCCTTACATAAAACAAATACAAATCATTTGCTGTTGCTTTGTTTGCCTTTTTTTATCTTTTTATGGTCACTTTATAGCGAATTATAACATGTCATTTTAAATCTTTTCTTTTATTATAAAAAAGTATTTAAAGTATTTATTAGTAACAAAATACATATACATATATACATATATATATATATATATATATATATATCTACATATATATATAGGAAGGCAAGACCCCTCTCTATGTTGCATCAGAGAGAGACTACATTGAAATTGTACAAGAACTACTAAAGGCTAATGCTAGTACTGATCTAGCAACCAAAGTAAGTTTTCTGATGTAAAATAGATATAGTATATTCTTTATTAATATAAGAGTATTTAATCTGACATTAAAAGAAAACAGGTGTTTATTTAATATAGTTATTAATCCTTACATACAACAAATACAAATCGTTAGCTGTTGTTCTGTTGTCCCTTTTTAGCTACTAAGTATCACTTTGTAGCAAATTATAACCTTCCATTTAAAATCTTTTTTATCATAATGAAAGCATTTATTAATCAAAGATGCATTTGAAAGATTTGAGCCTGTCGCTAGGAGTAAAATCTTTCTTTATAGTAAGTAAACACCATGAAGATACAGTACATGTCAATATGAGAACCGTTGTAGTCTACTAGTACAGAAGTATATATTTAGTTTGATGAAACAAACCACACCCCATGATATAGCTACTAGTTTAGTTTACTACTGGTCACACTATAGTTATTACATACTGGGATAAGGTATAGTTAACACCACACTACAATATTGTACTAGTTCAACTATACTTTAATAATAGTTACTGATGACCTTTAAATCTGTCTGTATTTCAAATTTATCTCTGACAAATCTGCATATACAACATAAAAGATAGTTTTATTTAATGTGTTTTCAAAATACCTTTAGTCTCATTACATACATTTATGTGATGTTTCTCTAATTATTTGTATAGTTTTTAAACTATGCCTGTTCTTGACTAGAAAGCTGAGATAAGGTTATTGTCACGAGATTATCCATACTTACAATGGATTCCACCTCACAATATTATGTCCACAGTTCTGTTAAATATTGCTATCTACTTTGATTTGTACTAATTACTATGTCAGAAGTAAAGACACAAAACAGTTGGTATTAAATATGTACACACAAAATCCATCCAAAACTCCTTTCATATGTAGCTAGTACATTTGTTAATGATAATTAGTGAATATTTATTTGATATAATTGTTGGATAATGTGGACTGAATTCTAGCTACTATCTCATAACACACAAAGAGACCAATCTAAGTACTATATACTGGTAGAGTATGTAGTAACTATAGTAGTGTATTATTATATATTAGTACATACCCTACATCTTTATTACATCTATCACATCAAGTAAAACTTTTCCCAGTAGAGGATGAATGATCTCTAGTATATCAAGGAGAAATTTTTAAATAAATTGTACTAGTGTGTGACAATAATATTATATGTTCTTTAGGACAAAGAAACTCCATTGCTCATAGCATGTTACAGAGGTCATGTTAATGTAGTACGAGTATTACTAGACCATGGTGTTCAAGTGGAAGTTCAAGATAAGGTCAATAATATATCATGTATTCATGTTAAGTTATGAAATGTAACAGAAGTTAATAAGCTACTTTGGTCATGTAGGAAATTAACCAAAAATGATGTCTATCTATTGTCATTGTTCAGCTGTGATTGCAATCATAGAATATTAATATAGATTTTAAATATCTTTTATAATTACTATAAAAGGTATAATTTCTCTACCTTATCAACAAATTTATAAATTACTTGTACATAAATACATGTACAGTGTACATCTTTTTATTTTCTTTATGTCATACATTTATTAGGATGGAATGACTGCACTCTATGTGGCTGCTAAGAAGAATCATACTGATATTGCACTTCTTCTGATTGAGCAAGGATGTTCTGTTGATATTAAAAATAATGTGAGTTAATAGGATATATATAGGATACAGTACCTTTTAACAAAGCCAATTTAAGTAGTAGTTCATATGTTTCCATATCTGTAGTCTAGCAAGGTAGCATTTACTCAGCTAATAGGCAAATCTCTCCACCTATCAGCAAACAAACTAGGCCTACTGGCTTATTGGAATATGTGGAATGTAGCCCATGCAGTCATCTTGTCCCCAGACTATATCAATAAATTAAAGTTTTGTATCTTAGCCTTGATTATCTCGGGACAAGAAATATTGCAGGTACCCACAAGTCCTGTTTCTTGTCAGGTTAACAATAGTAACTAGTTTCAGATGCCATTTGATAATAATAACATTCATATGATGAAATTTGAATTTCATATTGCCACAATACTGGTGTACATATCATTTCTTGATTAGAGATACCAGACTACATTTGATAATAGGGTATGGTAGTTTGGGGACATGTACATGACTACCTCATCCAATCATTTGTCAACAGTAGGAGTGGATAGATTAATAAAACTCTAGCACTTTATACAATGAAACATAATGTGCGATAGACTTACATCTGGTACTATATGTAGTTGTCTTCTTTCTATATATATTTGATTATCAAAATATTGAGAGGAAAAGTTTAACATGAACATGTATATTGCATTCTATGTATAAATATTTACATAGCATTCATATATATCTCATGAATATGTAAAATTATATACATTAATGTACTATAGTAGCATCATTACTATGTTATAGTAAACGACTTATTACATTGTCTTTGTATTCTTAGGATGATGAGACTGCTTTACACTGTGCAGCCTACAATAACGATGTTGACCTCATTAAGGCAATTATGGACCATACAGTTCAGATTGATGTTAAAGATAATGTGAGTATATTTACTATGTTAAGAACCTTCCTTTGTACAAGATTGTATTTCTGACATGAATAAGCAGTGCTTCACAAGGTCATCACACACTTTACACACTTTGGATTATGTTCTTATACATATACATATATATAAGATACATATTATATATATATACAATATTAGTAATTGCTAACATGTTTTTCCAAGCACTCTGCTGACCATACGCACACCAGGAGTTTGTTTCAATTAGGTGTTTATTTATACAACCACATTACTCATGCCCAATGTTTACATGGCAAGTATTCATTCTATGCCACAAATTTGTTACCCTATGAAATCTAAAATAACTAGCTTTCCAATATAGGTGGTACACATATAGTCTTTTTCCACTTAACATGCTCTAAAATCTTTTCTTTTGCTTCGTAATTAGTTTTATGGGTTTCTGATTAATTAAAACTGAAGTAGGCTAGAGTTCGGACACTGTTACGAATATCTGCAATGAGCTATTACTACATGGAGTCACTTTTTTCATTTTAACTATATAAGTAGTGCTGCTGCAATTAAGGCATCCTTGGGCACTTCAATATAGACAACATTTTAGCTTTATAATCCTTAAAATCTACACATTGTTACAACTCACAGAGATGTCATTCTTCAGACGTTTTATTAAAAACAGGAAAATGTGTCATATTATCATAACAATATGGTGATTTGACTGCTTAAAAGTTATCATCTCATTACTAGTACATCAATTAAAATAATATAAGAATAATATTGGCTTATCATTTTATGCCAGACCATTAAACCAGGCCTTGTGTTTTGAAGTCAACATATGTAATTGTAATATTTTTTATATTATTACAATCTATTATTGCCAACAATAATAAAGAACTTTAATGCTATTCTTGCTCTCGTAGATTGGAAACACACCACTTCACGATGCTTGTTATTCAGTTTCAATTGACGCTATCAAGTTTTTCATATCGTCTGGGCGAGTGGATCCAATGTCCAAGAATAAGTATAAACAAACACCTATGGAAGTTGTTCCTCAAGATAGCAAAGACCGTTTCCAAATTTTAAAAATGTTTGAGCCATTTCAAAAAAGTCAAGCTGACTTCCCTGTGGAATCCTATGGTAAAGTCTTTATGTGTGGTGACACTGCATCAGGAAAAAGTTCTCTTACTGCTGTCATCATGGAACGAGCTAAGAAACCCACCAATCACAAGTTTGATACATCTGAATGTGTTACAGTAGAACCACTAACTGCTGGTATTAACCCACATACCTTTAAAAGCCATGAAATAGGGAATATTGTCCTCTACGACCTCGCTGGTCAAAGGGAATATTACAGTAGTCATGCTGCTGTCCTAGAAAACCTCATGTTAAGCTCACCTGCTGTTTTTTTGATTCTTTTCAAGCTTATTAATACCATTGAGATGATGAGAAAAGAATTATACTACTGGTTTAACTTCATTGAAAATGCCAGCAAAGGAATGAAAAGTTCAAAGCGATCCCAAATAATTGTCATTGGAAGTCGACTTGATGAGCTAACTACTAGCTTGGATCCAATATCTGAATTGGTGGATGAAGTTGTTGAGAAAGCAGCCTGTTCACAAGAATTCTGTGGGTTCATACCAATGGAATGTCATCGTCCTGGAGGTAAAGGAGTCAAAGAGTTTATCGTTACATTGTCAAAGAGCTGTAAAGCTGTTCTTGATCGATCTGACAAAATCAGTTTTTATTGCCACGTCCAATACTCTTTTCTCCAGTTTCTTCAAAGAGTAGCTATTAGTTTGGAAGAGTTGTGTGCTTTGTTAAGAGAGCGTAATGATCCTTCTCTTCCATCTGAAATATCAGTGTTACTTGACTTCCTGACCACTTTAAGTGATAGGGGTCTTATCTTATTCCTTAGAAATGAAAAAGAAGATCAAAGTTGGATAGTTATAAACAGAGCTATTCTACTATCAGAAATCAATGGCGTCCTCTTTGCCCCAGCAGCAATCAAACGGGTTTATCGAGATATTGCAAGTAATACTGGCATTGTACCTTTATCAGCTCTCAAGGAAGCATTTCCTAAATATAATACTGATATGTTAGTTGGTTTTCTTCAAAATCTTCAGTTTTGCCACATGATTGAATCAAGCACATTTGGAACTTTTAAAACTAACATATCAGCATCAATTCCTCTGCCATTAAATGAGCTCCTTTTTTTTCCAGCACTCATCACTGCTGAACCACCCACTGATATTAAAATAGAAAATGGGTTAGGATGGTGTCTGTGGTGTCCAGACCCCAATGAGTTTCTGTCTACAAGATTTCTTCACGTACTTCTCCTTTGGATTGCTTATATTTACTGTCTCCCATTTCGAGATGCGCATGCACCTGGTTTTATCAATGTAACTAGTCCATCTCTACAAACGTTAGCACGTTGTTGTACAGTATGGACTAATGGTATATATTGGGAAGATGAAGTCAAAGTTGTTGTTGAAGTAACGGAACACAATCGATGTGTTACAGTTCTTGCATCAAACAAAGAGATTGAAGAAAGTCACTATGTCTTTAACTCAGTCATTAAGAGTGTCTTGGATCTTAAGAACCAGCTGTGCTCATGTCGGAGTAATGAATATATTATTCCATCTAACGAGGTTGCTAATGCTCACAGTATTGACGTCAGTGAACGTACTCTTTATTGTATTGAAAATGTAGCTCGTGCTGTGCTCACTAATGGCAAAGTGAAAAGTACCAGTAACAAACAAAGTGATGTTAAAATTGTTGTTGGTGATCAGGATCCATTTCTTTGCATTGCTCCTTTAGTGACACAAGCACTGTTCAACTCAAGTAATGCTGAATTACAAGTTCAAGATATCTATCTTCAACATATTAAAGAAAGTTGTCCTGATTGTTCTATGTTATCAGTTGAATGTACCTACATCTTTATAAGAGAACACTGCAGTCAGCTTAGTATTTTTGCTGGACGTAATCCTCTGGTAAATGAAAGTGTTGTTATTCATTTATGTATAACATTTATTACATCTGTTATAACATCATATGTATGTCATTTTAACTTTGCTTTATTGTATTGCTTTTTGTCTTCAGGATCTTGCTTTCCCTTCATTAACTGAATGTGACATTAAACATGCTTCTAAATCATTTGTTGAGAAGACATACCAAGGTTAGTCTTTGTTTGTTTGATAATGTTATTACATATACCTAATTGAATTTACGTATATTGCCACATTTTTCATTGTAGCTTGCTCTGTTTTGTGTTTTGTAGGTACTCATGAAATAGGAGCAGCTGCTAGCTCAAGTACTCCTTCTTTAAGTAATTTATTAACTATTGTTAATATTAATATTCTCATTTATCATGTAATGTAGGAACATCAAATGACACTGCTGATTCATCATATCTTAATACACCAGTAGAAAATGTATTAGGTAAAACTACATTCTTATAATAGTTTACAAGTATGAATGATATTACTTTAAATGATATTTCTGTATTTCCTATTTTCTTACCAACTTAATTAAGGAGCTAACAATATTGACTCAATTAATACAATATTTTCTGTTTGAAACATATTTAGCAACCATTTGTTAAGATCTCAGTGATATGTTATGATTGTTAAAGTGTTGATTTCATTTCTATCAAGTTTGTTTACAAATCTTTATTGTATAGTATTTCACACAGTTCAAAATATACAAAGTTATATGGTACAATTTATATTACTAGCTCCTCATTTATTTTTTTCATTTATCACTCTTGTAAATCACATACAAACATATGTGATAGTGGACATTTATATGTAATATTAATAAATATTTTAATTATACTATAGATAACCACTGTTTATTGTAAATGTATGAGTGAATTATTCATACTTTCCAAGGGATGAGCCTGAAGGTAATATGAATAATAAACCAGTATATTTACAATACATCAAACCTATTTGTGGTATAAGTGGTTTGTATCATCAAATGTGTCATGGAGTATAATTTCATTGGTCAAGTAAAAAGATGCTTGGTAACGTGATGATGCTTTTTGCTTTTTTAATATTTATTTTAGTTACATTTAGTATTTTGAACTTAAACTTTCTGTCTCTGCTAATAGCTTCTATAATTCGTTTAATTTATTTGATGATAAACTCACCAAGATTTATCTTCCCAAGTCAAGCTGTCATTTGTATGGAATAATTCAATAGTTGTTGTCAATATTAATGATAAATAGTCCTCTAAAGTTACTCATAAAAACATATAACTCACTCATGACAAATGGGACTTGCATCTCTGGCCCTAAACCAAATGTAAAGAAGTGACTTAAATTAGTTACCAACGTCTTAAGAAGTACTGATATGGAAAATAATAGCATTGAGCATTGACCATTGAGTTCAGTCATTCAATGCAGCTATGTTGTTTTTATAACAAATAGGAGGTTTATAATATTTATAATATTGTCTATTTTTAAACTGTTTGCTATTGAGTTTCTGTACTTTTTATGCTGTTTTGCTACTTCCTAGAGATTACATCAACTGCATGTATAGTCATATAGTCGGCACCTTTCATGTATGGTTTCATGATAATACAATATATACAGATAGATATATGTAGCACATGTTCCAGAGTGGTTATAGGACTGCCTGGTATGCACAGCAATGCCAGGCAGTAGCAATACAATTTGCTGAAAAAATTGATATACTTACAAGAAGTTAAGGCTTTGACTTTTATTATTTAAATAAAGATGACTGAGTGGTTAATACCTTTAAGCAAAGGGATCTATACCATTTAAAGCAGATCACTGTTGACAATTCTTGTGTGTCATTATATGTATATTATAATGTTGGTATTTAGAATATTATGCCTATATTTATACAATTTTTACTCTAATAGTAAAATATCAGATAAAATGATTGAGAAATATATATTTTCTTCACTAGGAGTGCTTTTAGATCAACAACCAGACTTGAAGGAAATAACTAAATTTGCTCGAACTGCTCAGTGGTATCATTTGGGTATACAACTAGAACTGGATAGTGTGGATCTGGATGGATGTCATAACTTAGAACGTATGTATAATTTATGGATTCAACAAAAAGCTGAAAAGGCAACTAGAAGGAATTTGTTAACTGCTTTAAGAGATATAGGACAAAATAATGTTGCAAAGCAATACAAAGATTATTTGAAGGGATTGCTGGTTAGTGTTTGATAATAGTTAAGATATTAGTATAAACTTTAGAAAAATAATTTGCATATTCAGTTTATCAATGTATTTCTTAAAAATATTTATTATTAAAAATATTTATATTTTATTAGAATGAAAAACTACTCACAGCTGCTCAGAATGGAGATATTAATGGAGTGAGATCAGCTCTTGAAAATGGAGCCAATGTGGAATCATGCAATGAGGTAATAATTGATCAAGCGAAGGTCACTCAGAGATAGTCAATATGATCCTGAAATTTGATGCAAATCCTAATATTGTTAACAAGGTAGTTTGTTTTTATTGCAGCAAGATAGATCACTTCTATATATATTATTATATTATGCAAGCAGAAGTCTGGTATATGTTGACTTTTATTATTAGCTAAGAAGGTCTTTGATATTTTTGATTAGTGGCTATTACTGTACTAGAATATATAAGTTATATATATACATTTGTTTTATTCAAATCTTCAAAATGGGTTTCCATTTTTCTACATTGCAGTCTGAGATTGTGGCTATATTCACTAAGGCTAATATAAACTAAATATCTTTATGCAGGCTATGAATATTGTTGTATATACTACCATTGTATAGTATTATGTTATTATCATACTAGAAGAGGATTTATGGTGGATATAATGAGTTAGTGATATACTTGATGTTCATGTTGTATTAGTCAATGCAATGTATGACAACTATGATCAAATGACACCTTTACATAGAGCCTCAAGTAATGATCACACTGAGATAGTCCAATTACTCCTACAATTTAATGAAGATCCTAACTGTGTATTGCATATAGTTATTATTTTACTACATATTATTAATTCTGTATCATACTTTATAATGTGGTTAGTAATATAATTGATGTTAATGTTGTACTAGTTAATGCAACCTATAACAATTCTTTAGGATCAGATGACAGCTCTACATTGGGCCTCAAAAAATGGTCGCTCTGATATAGTTCATTTACTTTTACATTATCATGCAGATCCTAACATTTGTACTAAGGTCAATCAATCCATGAACTCTTCTATTGATAATCTACTTTAACACAGGATGGTGATGCTGCATTGCATATTGCCTGTAAAGAAGGTCATATAAATGTTATACAATCCTTGTTACTTCAAGGAGCAGATATAACTATTAAAAATAATGAGCATAAGACTCCATTAGATGAATGTTGTGACACAAACAAGGATGAAATTATTAGTCTTTTCTCCATGTACAATCCAAAACGAGGTGAGGTATTAAACAACATGTAGCTATATATCTTAAAAAAGAAAATTTAGTATTTTCATTAAAATCGTCCTTATTTTTTATTTAACTAGTACTATCACTTATGTCTGATGCTGGAATGTAGTTAAATTATATTTCTGATGTTTTTGAGTGCATTCTCTGGATGAGTTATGTGTTATTTTTTTACTCACTAGGGATGAATGGTAGCTGGTCTCTACTGCTGTTGGGAACCATTTTTGTTGTTGTTATAGCCTATTGTATATACATAATAATAAACTAAGTGTGTGGCCCTAATTTTGCAAAATGATTTTGTTTAATTTTTGATTTGGTCTGAGCCAACAACTATTCTTTGAAATTACATGTATGAACACATGCAAATATGAATCCTGTTCTATGTAATGATGCAATAACACCTGATAATTATTTCATTCCTTGGGTAAAGTTTAGATGGCTCTTTCAGCTAGACCACTGATGGCAGATGGAAAGGTGCAAATGTCCTATCAACAATACCAAGCATTTCAATTAAGGAATTGAAGTTGTAAACATATTACCATTATCTAAGGCTATCATTTTTGGTAACTCACAGGTAGAAAATATCTGTTTCAATTTTTCAATAGTTATTAAAGAGGTAGATAAAGTTCTCATGTGGACATTCAGCCACTTTGAGTAAAGTACAATTAGGAACATCATTACCATAAAAGAACCTACATAATCAATACTAATAAGCAATGTAGAACTTGCCATTGTTGAATGTTGAGTGTATAACTTCATCTCTGATGCTTTCAACCATACCTCCATATTTACATTAATTTACAAAATCCTCTCACAGATTGTTAACTAGTACTCTTGATTTTAACCATATGCTTTCGTTTTTTAAACAAAATAGTGATATTGTCATTACTATGGTTTAGCAATGACTTCTAGCTCAATCAACTGTCTTTCATCAAGTAATAAGTTCTGTAGTGTAATATAATTACTAGTACACATTTTATTACTTCGCTGTGTGTGGGTGCATAGCGAGGGTTACTGTAGTCTGTCAGTGTGTGTGTGTGTGTGTCTGTTACCCGGGCAAATGGCTTTGAACTGCTTTAACTCGGCAAACACAGCACTGGTAGCCACCAAACTATAGTGGACAGTAGCAAAACTTCTGTACTTTTTAAGAATACTGCCAAAAGGAACGTCAAATGAACAAAAAGCTTTAAAAATCTGAAAAACCTTTGAAAAAAAGCACAGCTTTCAGTGAAGACTCGAGAATTCAATAAAAATCCTCCTGCATACAGCTTAATACATCTTCCAACTTTTTAAAGTGAGAAGTTTTGCAAAAATACTTCTTTGGAAAGTTACGACAGTTTTACTAACTTCTGGCAGTTATCTTTGAGTGCGAACTAAAAATACTAGCACCATAGCTGTCATTGGAGAATCACTAACTTTTACTAAAAAGTTGGAAAGTATTGGACCTTTTTGTCAAATAGAGTGCAAAGTACCCAGTAGAAGCACTAAACAGCAAAGTGTTTTTCCCTTTGATTGAAGAGAATGGCTGAGTCATTACTAATCATCTTGCGCATCACGTGATATATACGTCTCTTGAGGCTAAAAAGAATAAAGAAAGTCTCTGGATAAGACCGCAGCGAGGTTAAGCACTTTAGTGCATTTCATTTATACAGTAATAACACCTGACACTACTGATTCATCATGTCCTACTACAGCAGTAGAGATTATGTTAGGTAAGACCTACATCATCACTGCTAGTACATATAACAAATACCTAATTGATTGTTATAATATTTATGTTTATTGCCACATTTTTCATTGTAGCTTGTTCTGTTTTGTATTTTGCAGGTACTCATCAATTTGGAGCAACTGCTAGTCTAGTACTTCTTCTTTAAGTAAATTTATTTATTAACTATTGTTATTATTAATATTCTAATTTATCATATAATATAGGAACATCTAATGACACTGTTGATTCATCACATTTTAATACACCAGTGGAAAATGTATTAGGTAAGACTACAAGAAGTTAATGGCTTGTTTGTGTCTTTGTCATTATTACTATAATAATGTTTAAAACTTGATTTTAAGGCTGTGTATATTCTATTGTAGATATTGACCAGATTCTTTTTAAAGTTCCAACAACCAAAGATGTTTTAACTTTACTAATGCCTATTAAAGACCAATGGTATACCATTGGGGTCTCACTTGAAGTCACCGATGGAGAACTAAATTGCTTGAGGACAAGCAATAACTCAACAGAGACAAATCTATCAATTGTGATTCAAAAATGGCTAGACAAAAAGTCAAATGAAGCAACATGGAAAGCATTATTAAAGGAAGTGGAAGATCCAATTGTTAAAAAATGTAAAATTGGTAATGAAATTTGTACATTTCTAATGAAACCTGATATATATACTAAATATGTCAATCAGTAATAGTATTTTTATGTATTTCCTTTATCCTTCCCATATAATCTTTTATAGTATATTATTAAAATATCAGAAATTGAGGTGTCTCTTCTCTGACTAAAATTACATTATCCTTCTTATCTTTTGTATTACATATGTTATGTTTCATATTGAAAATTTAATTTGTTGTTGTCTTTTTTTAACACATTTATATTACTGTATAACAAGTCCTACTGTGACACATCCATCAATTTTTCCATTTATCCCCCTTCATTCATTTACCTATCCATGTATCAATTAGGTAACTTATATATCCTACAACATAGGTGTATAAAAGAATCAGTTAGTTCAGTAGTTACCTCAAAATGTCCTCTCCTATCTCAACTTGAAAGTATCATACAGAAACATTGCAAAAGTAATTAAAGTGATCATTGATCAAAGGGGTACAGTCTTTTAGCAATAAACGTATTTAATATTATATTGTTGATAATGACTGTGAAGCACTGAAATGAAATGTGTTTGATATAATCATTTGGCAAGTGAATTTATAAGACATCATGTATAGGATCTTAGCTCACCTCCATTAATTGATCCAAATGTAAATAAACTCGCCAAGATTTTAACTCAGTTATTAAGAAAGTCCTGAGTCTTAAGAAGCAGTTTTGTTCATGTAGAAGTCAAGAATATATGATTGCACCAAATCAGGTATCTACTGCTCATACTTTTGATGTCTGTGACGACACACTTTATTTGATATAAGACATTGCTTTTGCTGTTCTTACAAAAGCTAATGTTATGGACACAGATGACACTGCACTTGATATCAAAAAGATTGTAGAAGATAAAGATCCATTTGTTCTCATTGTTCCTTTGGTAATAAAAGCACTGTTCAATGCAAGTAATGCTGAATTACCAGTTCAAGATAGTTATCTTACTTTAATCATCTTTTAATGTAGTCATATCTCTATAAAGGATCACTGTAGCAGATTGAGTGTTTTTTCTGGACGCAATCCTTTGTTAAGTGAATGTACTATTATTTATTTTGTTTTAATGTACATGTAACAATGTACATTTAATTTTAAATTTGAAAGTTATCATATTGTTCTGCTCTATCTTTATCATGTACAGGATCTTGCCTATCGTGCCTTTCATCCATTAGCAATTTACATTAGTTTGACAAGGGATGGAAAATGATTGATCATGGCAGCATCCAGAAAGCAATAGAAAATATTTTTTTAAAGTCATATGTAAGATGGGACGATATGATATACTAACTGTCAATTGTGTTTTTTTAGAGATCTAGCAGAGCAGCTTGGTGTTCCAAAAGTCAACCTTCTACAAAAACTGATATTCTCTTGTTTCATGGTTGAAGTCTCTACACTCAAACAATAGAGGAGACACAGATTTCTTATTTGTTTTGTAATCTATCATTGAAGACTTAGTTTTTCTCATACAATTTGGAAAAGGCTGATGTCTGAAGTTACTTGCACTATAACTGATAGCTATTGACATCATTATATCAGTAGACTATATGCACATATAGTAGACACTTTGAGATTTGTAATAAGTGTATTACAAATTGGTGGCAACATGTCACACAATGTATTTTTCATGTCAAGTTATACTATTAATAATACATCTTAATTATATTGAGTTCACATTTGAAGTAGATTAGTTGATTGATGGTCACTTGAGTTGTATACCTACCTACAAACATATGCTGTTTTCATTACTGATTGACAGTCCATATAGTTCTACATTGACATCTCATATTATTTCAATGGAACTAAGTTTAGTTGAAATAGTATCCATCTTACTTATGGTTTCTACTATTGAGCAATAAACTAATAAAACCACTGTTTGGCTTCCAATTGGTTTTACACTAATTGAGATAGACTAAGCCTGGTTTTATGGTAACTTAGAATTGGGCTTCCATCATATTGATGAAAACAAAAGATCTCAGTTAATTAAACTGATAAAATGTTTTTTAAGTCCCTCAAGCTTTTGTTAGTATATTTGTTATGAAAACAATGTGATGTTCACTACTTGTCAGTTGTCTTATATGCAATCAAAATGACAATATATTGGAGTGAGTTTTAAAAACTATTTAGTGGTAGTATCTCATTTTTTGATAGAAAATTGTTTTAACCATTTGAAGAAAAGGATCAGTTTCAATCAGACAATGAGTTAGTTATGTGATAACGAGAAGTGTTATTACAATAATTTAGCTCATCAGATTCTTCAAATAAAAGATGAAGTCTTATATTGCTGAAGAGATTAATATATCTAAGGAGAATGAGTTAACAAACATTATTGTTGACAGGAAGGTAGTTGATTGATGTCCTAGCTTTATAATTTCATAGGAGCCATATAGTGATACTTTGAAATGTAGATGAAAAAAACTGGAGAGAGAGCAAAGCCAATGATTAGGCAAGATATACAACACAGAGTAAGAAAAGAATAAGATCTTGAAAAGAGTGAGTATTAATAGTAATGTTTACTTACATTTGTCTAATTTATAAAAGATGTTTGATCATTATAGCAAACTAAGCAAAGTGGTACATGCTAGTACGGTGAAAAAACTCTTTGTTGGAAATTTAAATAGCATAGAAAACACTAGATATATTTAAAGCCAAATTCAATATTTTACCTTCTTAATTAAAGCATTCTAGTGTTCTCATCATTGAACTGTCACCACAGCTGTAGCAAGATACACTATATAATGTTTGTTAGTCTCATTTTATTCAACAAGGTTTCAAGTAATGATCACTGCCAATGATTTTACTACTGGTATGCATTTGTACTTATTTGTACATTGATATATATACAAGGTATTATCAGCCGGTTAATGTAATTTCAATACTCGTATTATATGATCTCAGAGAGTAGAATTATGAAGCTTAACTTAGTGACAAAAATGCTCTTACAGGACAGAGTATCAGGTTTCTTTTAAACTCTCCACTGGTATTAATTATTTCATGCAGTGTTCACTGGCAAGCTTATTATTATTAATTTAAATATTTAAGCAGTTTATGTACCAGAGCATACAGTTTCTTTTTCATTACTACTTCTTGCATTCCATTACTATAAAAATATCTTGCTGCACGTTAATCATTAATGTTTTTATAATTGAAAATTATTGAAAAAAATGGAACATGATATATACAATTTACTAGAGACTACATACTATCTACTAAAACTACAAAAGTCTAATGAGTTCATTAATTCAACAACTAATGACAATAAATATAGCTTTTGCCTGTACAATTAAAGGTAATCTAACTAATGGGAGTATTAGCAATTGTGGCCTACAGCTCTCAAACTGTAAGTTTCATTTAATGGACACCTTACTTTACCACATGATAGCAACCAAAATAACACAACTTCAAGAAACAACTATTAAAGTCACATCACAAGATGGTAATCTAACTAGACGAAGTGGTATTAATGGTGGTCTATAGCCTTCAAACTGTAAGTTTCATTTAATGAACACTTTATTTTGACATACAATACCAACCAATTTAACACAACTAACAACTAACAAATTCACATCACAAGATGGATCAAGACAAAAGACACAAGTACAATAAGTAAAACTGAGACAACAATAATTAAAACACTATTGGTCAACTACACAGAAGTAGATAACAAATATCAATGCTGTGATTGTCGAAATATATATCAAAGCAGAAGTGGGCTTTTCAAACATAAGAAAGGTATTCATTATGAAAACTCAGGAATTCTCCATTGTCCAGATTCTAACTGTCACTTTAAAATACAGGGATTGATACAGCTGCTATGTGAACATTTAACAAGTGTACATAGAATAAAGATGAAATTGAAAACTGTGATAACTTGACTGGGAAAACAATTACGATTGAATAGGATTATAACAGAATGACAAAGAAGAGAATACAACAATCACAATCAAAAAGTTAACATGTGTCTGAGCCAACTACTACTGAGCATGCTCATAATATAATTACATCAAATAACACAATAATGACAAATTAACATACATTAATGCATAATTCAATACACTACATTCCTCCCCACTTAAATTAAGGGAGTCTAAAAGTACCTGTCAGGAGGTTTTCGATTACGTGTAGGATAACGTGAATTGAATGAAAATGATGGAGGAGTATTGGATGCTGTAGAAGTTGAGTTGGTTTCTGAATTGGAAGTTAGAGCAGTAACACCAGTATTGGTGGATGTAACAGAATCTTTAGCAGGTGGTAAAATTTCAATTGCGTCATCATCATTCACCTCAGAGGTTGTATCACCAACCACAGCACTGGGCTGAGTATTCGTACTAGTCTCTATTGGAACTTCCCGTCTAAGAATTTGATCAATATGGCACCTTCGCCGAGAACCACTATGGAGATTTACAATATATGACAAGGGGCCAAGTTTTTCCACAACAATACCAGGCTGCCAAGTGACACAATTGTGACGATGAATCTTGACCATAACATCATCACCAATCATAAAGTTTCTCTCATGACTGTGCCCATCATAAGCCTGTTTTTGGAGACTCTGTTTTTCCAATACTTGCCTTCCATAGTCTGGTTTTAGCAAATCTAGCACAGTCTTGATGTGACGATTAAGAAATAGGGTACTTGGTGGCACCCCTGTAACAGCATGAGGTGTTGAGCGATACTTCAGAAGAAAGCTAGACAACTTATGCTGATCAGACCTTTTATCTTTCCTTCCTGCCATGATTGATTTCTTCAAGGTTTGTACAAATCGCTCTGCTGCACCATTTGTTGCTGGACGATACGGAGCTGTTCGACAATGTTTTATCCCATTGCATTTAAGAAATAGTTGGAACTCTTCAGAGCTAAACTGAGGACCATTGTCCGAGACTAATTGATCTGGCAAGCCATATGCTGCAAACACTTGTCTTAGTATGTCAATTGTCTTTGAAGTTGTGGTTGAGGTCATTTCAAAGACTTCTGGCCATTTGGAATGGGCATCAACTATAATAAAATAAGTTTTACCATACAGTGGGCCAGCAAAGTCCACATGGATTCTAACCCAAGGCTTAGCAGGCCACAACCATGGATTTAGTGGTGCTTTAGGAGGAGATGGCTTCACAGATAGACAAGGCTCACATGATTTTACTAAAGTGTCTATATCAGAATCTACTCCTGGCCACCATACATGGCTTCTCGCAATAGCTTTCATCCGGGTAATACCTGGATGATCTTGGTGCAATTCATTTAATACTTTACTCCTGTATTTGAGTGGTACAAGTACACAAATACCCCACATAACACAGTTTCCTTCAATAGTCAGTTCATGTCTACGATTAAAGTAAGGTTTAAGCTCATGAGGTACACTACTAGGCCAACCGGTTTGGGTATATCTGAGTACCTTAGACAAAATACTGTCAGTAGAAGTGGCTAAAGCCAGTTGTTTAGCAGTCAAAGGTAAGGCTTCTAATTGACTCAAATTAAAAATACTATCAAAACAGACACCCCCAATTTTCTCATTAGTGGACAAAGGTAATCTTGACAAGGTATCTGCATTAGCATGTAATTTAGTAGGCCTATAGGAGATATCATAAGTGTAGGCTGAAAGAAGTAAGGCCCAACGCTGCATTCTAGCTGGAGCTAAGGATGGGATACCCTTATTAGGACTCAAAATAGTAGACAAGGGTTTATGGTCTGTTATAAGGGAGAATTTACGTCCATACAAATATTGGTGGAAGTTTTTTACACCAAAAACTAGAGATAAGGCCTCTTTCTCAATTTGGGGATAATTTTTTTCAGCAGAGGTGAGAGTGCGTGATGCAAAGGCAATTGGTTTTTCAGAACCATCAGGGAATGAATGTGAAATAACTGCACCCACACCATAGGCAGAGGCATCAGTAGCTAAACTTAGGGGAAGTTGACTGTCATAATGTACAAGTAATCGATTAGATACTAACTTTTTCTTGACAGTGGTTAGAGCTTGGTCACATGCAATAGTCCACTTCCATTTAGTATCTAGTCTTAACAATTGATTTAGTGGATGTAGAACTGAAGCCAAATTAGACACAAATTTACCATAATAGTTGACTAATCCCAACAGGGATCGCAACTGTTGTGTATTTTGGGGTACTGGGGCATTGAGAATAGCCTGAAGCTTTTTATCTGAGGAATGCAACCCTTTTTCATCTATTACATAACCCAAATACTCTACTCGATTAGTTAAAAATTCACACTTACTGTATTTCACTGTAATTCCTTCACTGGCCAGTCTCTTTAGCACTTCTTCCAGACTCTTCATGTGCTGCGTTAAGGTAGATCCCGTCACCAAGATATCATCGATATAACAGAGCACATTAGGAATTCCCTGCAGTAAGGTATCCATAACACGTTGAAATAATGCTGGGGCTGAGGCAACCCCAAAGGGAAGCCTATTGTATTGATACAGCCCACGATGAGTATTGATGGTTACTAAGTGTCTACTATCTTCATGTAGTGTCAACTGTTGATATGCTTGTGATAAATCAATTTTTGAGAAAATTTTACCACCAAAGAGTGTAGCAAACAGATCATCTGGCTTAGGTAAAGGATGCTTATCAATCACAAGAGAGGGGTTTATAGTCACTTTGTAGTCACCGCAAATTCTTAGTTTCCCATCTTTTTTTGGAACAGCGACAATCGGTGCTGCCCAACTACTATAGCTAACTTTGGTTATGATGCTGGCATCTTCCAATCGCTGTAACTCTTGTTCAATATTTTCCCTCAGGGCAAAAGACACAGGCCTTGGCCTGAAAAACTTGGGCTTCGAGCCAGGTTTGAGATCCAGTTTAGCAGAGAAAGTCTTCATAGTACCTAACTTGTCATCAAAAACTGAAGGATACTTACTAATTAATAAATCTAGCTCCATTTGATTATTAGAAGTGCGAGTAAGTTTAATAGAACTCCAATTAAAATGAAGATGTGACATCCAATTCCGTCCAATCAGACTGGGTCCCGACCCTTTTATCACAAGGAGACTGAGCTTACATTTCTGACCTTCATAAATGACATCAACATCAAATTGTCCCAACACTATGATCGCTTGAGATGTATATGTTCGTAGTACAATGTCCGAAGGGTGTAGTTTAACATTTGAAAATAATTTGTCATATGTAGACTGAGAAATCAATGACATAGCAGCCCCAGTATCGAGTTCCATTACTAAGTTCTTCCCATTTAATTGTAGCTCAATAAGAACTGGAGGACTAGACTGACTAGAGACGTTACATAATAATAGTTCAGAGTTATCTATTTCATTAGTTTGTAGCCATTTCGTATCTCTCTTAGGTTTCATACCACTGTGTCCCGAGGGTCTCCCCCGAGATCCTTCCTTCCGTCTCGTGCAAGCAGGAGCAATGTGACCTACTTTGTTACATGAATGACAAGTGGCATGTTTAAATTTACAATGACTGGGAGCATGCCCTTTTTTGCAGCAACGGTAACACGGCTGTTGTGAGGAGGCCTTCAGCACTCCAACTCTACCATCAGACAATTTGCCAGGATGCATGGCCTGGGACATTTCATCTGCACTTTGCAGGCTCAGGGACAAGTCAACAGCCTTGGACAAGGTGAGATCCTTCTCAAGTAATAGCCTCTTTTGTATTGCTTCATTATTAAGACCACAAACGAAGCGGTCACGTAGAGCCTGGTCCAAGTGGGCTCCAAATTTACAATTGGTAGCAAGAACTGAAAGCGTTCAGCAATAATGATGGGAACGGGCTCAAAATGATCTTCCATTGTCTTAATTAAGTCTTCTAGACTCTGGTCTCGAGGTTTGCCTGGTGAATAATAGTCGCTAAGGAGAGCATAATTCTTTGCTCCTATAACAGTGAGAAAAACAGGCACCTTCTTCTCTTCAGTGACGCTGTTCGCATCGAAATATAATTTTAGTCTCTCGACATAAGTAGAGAATCGCTCAGTCTCTGGCCTGAACTCCTGGATTTTTCCTACAATAGACATTTCGGTTATCCTCGTCGCCAATTGTGATAACTTGACTGGGAAAACAATTACGATTGAATAGGATTATAACAGAATGACAAAGAAGAGAATACAACAATCACAATCAAAAAGTTAACATGTGTCTGAGCCAACTACTACTGAGCATGCTCATAATATAATTACATCAAATAACACAATAATGACTACATTAATGCATAATTCAATACACTACAAAAACAATAACTTTTGCAAGCAATGAAGGTACAATGCTATCATGTATTTCTATAGAGGCTAATGTTATAATCTCCCAATAGAATTTAAAACTTGGAAATCATCATTCAAAAATGACATCATCTTTTGTCAAAGCAACAGGAAATAAAAGGTATGCTCAAGACAACTCTATATATACTATTACTACTGTAATAAAAGTGGATTCTACAATATGAAGAAGACTGGGCAATGACAGATTAAAAGTCAAAGGACTTGTAAACTAAGTACATGTTGTACAGTCTTAATTAAGACAACCAATGAGCAAACAACAGGTAAAATATAGTTTGAAGTATATGATACACACTATGGTCACATAACAGATTTAGGACATTTACACTTACTAATAACGTTAGTGTCACTATTGCTGGACAGTTACTTCAAGGAGTCTCATTTCAACACATCTGTAGAGAATGTATGTGACATCATTGGCACTGATCTGAAATGAGTTCACCTAATCAGTAGAAAAATATAAAAATAATTAAAAGTCATAACACCATGAGAGAATAATGATGCAACAAGTGTAGAGTACTGTAAACGATAGAAAATAGTCCAGTTATTGTTTATAAACCTCAAGGCTGTCTCCAGTTAGTTGAATACAATAATATGTGTAATGATAACTTCCTGAATGTCTACCAACAGGTTCAACACCAGTGTAAGTGTCCATGATGATGAAATTTGGACATCAGAAAATATTATCCATTGACTCAACCCATAATACTAACAGCTATAACTTCTCCTTGGTCACATTAGTAGTCTAGATAAGTTTGGTGAGGGTTACACTGTTGGTTGATATTTGTCAAATCATGAAGATCAACTTGTGCTTCATAATTTTCTATAAAACAGCACTTCCACCAACACAACAATATGAAATAAAACTATAGCTCCACAATAAACATTCTACAACACCTGTAAATAGTAAAAGACACTATCAGTTAGACTAGTAAAGACTAAAAATAAGGAAAAAGAAGAAATTAAAAAGGAGTCCAGTTATTGTTTATAAACCTCAAGGCTGTCTCCAGTCAGTTGAATACAATAATATGTGTAATGATAACTTCCTGAATGTCTACCAACAGGTTCAACACCAGTGTAAGTGTCCATGATGATGAAATTTGGACATCAGAAAATATTATCCATTGACTCAACCCATAATACTAACAGCTATAACTTCTCCTTGGTCACATTAGTAGTTATAGATTAATTTGGTGAGGGTTACACTGTTGGTTGATATTTGTCAAATCATGAAGATCAACTTGTGCTTCATAATTTTCTATAACATTAAAGAAAACGGTCAGCTCCATAACACCACATTGGTTCATGACTCAAGACAATGAACAGTTTTATACTGCCTGGAGGTCAGTATTTGATGAGGTCAACAACAAGTTATTATGTACCTGACATGTGGATAGGATAATTGACCAACATATGCAGACAACAGTGTATCACAACTTACATATTTTAATGGAGGAGAAACATATATAGAAGTTTGAAATATTTTTAACAGAAACAGTTCAACAACTTCAGATGAATGACTAAATATCATGTACAGAATACATTTGATGAACAAAGACATGACAGAAGATTCCATTGAACAGGTTGAAGATAAAATATGGCATATGACATCATCATCACATGGTGATGACAAATACAGGGTGCCTATAGAGAATGAGGTATGACCAGAAAATTGTAGACTAAGATGAAATGACTGTAATATATTTGTGTACTCCTACTAATGTACATGTCAAGACTGTCATAGGAAACATTTGTTAACACATTCATTTAACAGTACAGCGTCAACAATATAACATTCAACAATGAGTATATGATAGTAACTAATGATAGAAAGAATTCAGATAATGAACTAAATGGCTTACTTGAAGCAGTAATGTCAGATGATGGTGACTTGGATGTTATTGAAAAATAAGATGACACATTTTTGACAAAGTACACACTATTACAACATTGGTAGAACAATATACTGATAAACAGATCATTAACAGCTTGATACTACAATAGAACTGATATAATGTCATTTAGACCAGATGAAAACAGCACTTCCACCAACACAACAATATGAAATAAAACTATAGCTCCACAATAAACATTCTACAACACCTGTAAATAATAAAAGACACTATCAGTTAGACTAGTAAAGACTAAAAATAAGGAAAAAGAAGAAATTAAACAATTACACTAAATTGTGATTGTATGTATATGTGAAGAAAGCTGAATATGGTAAACCTAAATCTAACATCAATGAGTAATTAATAACATTAACCTTCTTCCAATTATAGTCTAATAATGTTATGTACTAAAGATAGAGCATATAAGGTCATTAATGGAACAGCAGACAAATTGATACTAGAACAAATTAAAAAGAACAACTTACAAAAATGAAATAATTAACTTCAATATAACTAACATACAGGATTACATGACAAAAGAAACACGTAAACCATTACAACAACTAGATAAGGTGGTATTTTACTGAATTATAATTATTAACACAAAACTACAGTAAGTACTAAATGTCTTGAATAGATGTGCTCTCATTACCAACTATTTACAACACAAACATGATAGAATGTGGTGACTCTGTAGATAGTTTCACTGGTATGTGTATTAAATGTATATATATTACAATAGATATTAATAGACAATGTATTAACACATAATATGTCAATAGTTTACCTTCTATATTGTAGGACATGTATGAACATAGGTATTCCACAAAGTGCTGCATGAATTTGCTCGAGTTACATTAAAATAAAGTCAATCAAAAGAGAAGAATGATTATAATAGTTTTACTTTATGGAGTTGAGTTTGTGGAATTATTTTTACTCCATCCATTGATTAATTAAAGTTGTTATGAATATATAATATTCTATTCCTGTTAAAAAGAGTAATTAGATGTTTACGGTTTAATATATGTACATTTAAACGAGTTGAGCAACGCCAGATTTGAGTTTAGCGGGAAATTGTTACTTGACAAGAGCAAGTCTAAAGAAACTAATAGAAAGGAGGCAAAGTTTGAGAACAAACTTCTGAAGAAGTAGCTCCCTATATTTAAAGAGCATGTTCCCTCTATCGATGATGCAGGCTTGAAGGATATCTGTCTGCGTATAATCGATGGATGTATTTTACTACATAAGAATATCTGAGGGAAATCTTCCCGCTGTTTGGTGACTATGTGAAGGTTAAGAGACTTATTAATGAATTGATATGTCCACTACCTCAGATACAGAATATATAGTAACTATAGAGTATTAAAAAGGTATGACATTTAATTATTGTGTGGGTGTGGCTCTATTGATCTACTTGCAGGACATTAGGAGCAATTAACAAGACCAGGTCATGTACAGAAAAGAACAATAATCTTATCAATGACCTCATATGATGATTACTTGTAAGATGACATATATAATTTATCATTAGATAGTCCAATGTTGAACTCCTCTACTATATTAATGTTATTATTTGTAGATTCAAGTCAGTTATCTATCACCAAACAAACATTAGTGTTAACTACACATAATAAACTAGTAATATGTAGAGAGTTTACTTCATACAATGATAGATTAGATTTAATAATAAAATATGACTTTGATCTCTTAATATGTCCATATATATATATAGAGTATACTTTATCATTTATAATATAATTTATATATAACTAGTTTATAACTTAGTAGTCTATGATCTTATTCACCTTCACACTGTTCTAGATATCTTATATATATTTTATTTGTTTTAAATCTCTGTTTTTTTTCTTCAAGTTTCCTCTATGAACATAACTGATCACATATTTTTACATACCTATGGTTCTGGTAAAGAAAGTATTGTATTCCCAAACATGACCAAACAACATATATATAAACTAAGGTGAGATTTTATGGTACTGTTCATGTTAATTGCCTTGTGTTAAAGTGCTTGGTAATTAAGTTTATCTTTTATCATTATAAGTTGTTATAGTAAACCTCATACATTATTAAGTTAATAACACCTTTTATTAACTTATTGCAATATGTCTTTATTGATGTAGACCTTCTTTGGACAGATCACAAATATCTAAGAGTCCTTAGTCATGTAAAAGGTAATTGTTATATTATAAAAAACAAATCTTTTCATTATTTGTATCTTCTTTCAAAGTCCTCCTGTATCACATGTATCTGTTAAAAAGGAAAATACATTAGGTATGTGTTCATTGCTTGTTATAATAACTAAAAAAATAAAAAATTAATTAGTCCTAGTTCTGACAAGGCATCAAAATTTACTATACCTACTCAATGTTCAGTATAGGAACAACAAAATACTATGAAGTAAAATACCTTAAACTCAATAGTATGTAATGTAATAGTAACTACAATATCTAACATGTATCATGTTGTATACTATGAGTAACTTAACCAGTTTTAAATGATACTGAAGGCACTTACTTTGTGAATTAAATATTATTTTAAAATGTTCATTAACTAATATTATTTTAGGAATATTGGGAAAATGAAAACTTCCAATGAGTTTTAGGAATTTCATGTTGTCCAGAGAAATACAAAAATACTGGTGAGGATCCAAATCAAGACAACAACAAACAAGTTATCTTACCAGAACCATTATCATCTGATAGAGAAGTATATGATTATCATGTAGAAAGACTGACTATATATTAATGGGAGTGGTCTTTTAATGTCTTATCAGTATTGTTAGAGGAGACCTATCAAATTAGACATTAATGGATATAAAAGAACAAACTAAATGTACAAGACGTTTTAGGTCTCTATCTCTGTTTGTTTGAACTACAATTTGTAAGTTTTTATATCCAATAATATACTTTATATTATAATTACTTTGATAGATCTTGAATGAGTTTTTATCATTGGTTTGTTTTGTGTGATATGTCTAACTGTTCTCATCAATTTGATGTTATAATAGAAAGAATGATTCTAATGATGAGAAAGGTGTATGAATAAAATGTTAGACTCATACTTTTTAAATACATCTATTTCATTATTTAGCACTTCACATTACTTATGATCTTCTTCTCATGAGATGTTTTAACAGCAATAATAATAACGAGGATATTAACATTTTTCTTCCATTTGAGGTATATAATGACTTTAATCACTTGTGATCATAATGAATAATTGTTCTTACTTCAGGATAATGTATTGAGTATTGAAACTAATTGAATCTATTCCTCATACATGATCTGTGAATGTCTGATCTCAACATGACTGTGGTATGTTGTATTATCTCATATTATGTTTAATGAATTGAGTATTTTACTCTTTTTAGAGAAGGTTGTCTACTTCATTGAGTCTACTCATAACTTTATATCAAATAGATCTAATATATTTGTCTGGAATAAATGTGGTCTGTTACATTCTTTGAAAAAGGACTTGGAAAAGCTAACCTGAGTTTTTTAAATAATAGATTGAGAATTTGATAAGTCCAAAGAAGTGAGAGCTATTGATACAGTGAGTTGTGTACATTTTGTTATATAATATTCTATTGGAGATTTTAATATAACTTTCTAGAGATGCTTTGTCAGTGTCTTAAAACCAAAACCTAGTAGTGAACATTATGCCATAAAGGGTTAAAAACTGACATATGTTAATTTAGATTCGTACATGAAGTTTGTCATTGTTAAAGTCTCAGACCAAGTGAGTCATCTCTGAGCTACACAATTCTTGACTCACATATATCTCTTCTCATCATTTATTAATCTTCCCACCGCTCCTCTCTAGTAATGGCCACAAAAAACAAGAAGAAACAGAAGCTATTTCACAGAGTGATAGTAGCAGGTTAGTATAATCTCATGATAAATTATATTATATTATTATATCATACTTCGTTGCTCTATATATGTTATATAAACCTGACAACTTAGGATTTATCAAAGGAGATCACTTTCAGATCTATAGTCCTTTGTCCCTTAGACAATATATTCCCTTGTTATCATTTTATATATACAATGTGTATATAGACCTTTGAAGAATGATATATATGTGTTATATAATGTAACTATAAATATGAAATGATGCCAAATATGTAAATGAAATTTGAACAAGTGTTTGTGTAGAAACAGTTGTTATGTGTCCATCTTCACAGGAAGTCAATGGTATCTGTAGAAGGTTAGTCATTAAGCTTCTCATGTACTGAATTTTAATAACTTCCTTTTTAAAATGACAGCATAGCAACCGTTTATGTGTAAGTGCTCATTTGAAATTTATTTCTGTATTAGATACCATTTTTATATTTATAGTCACATATATCATAGTTCAAAGGTCAATATGTATTATATAAACCTACTAATGAAGGAATTTGTATAGGTATCATACTATAAACTCTATTACTGACAGTAACTGAACTATATAGTAAAGGGTTACATTAACTGGTTATTGACTTTATAACTTACTAGCACAAATAGACACAGAAGGATTAGAATAATATAATGTAGTCTTCTAGTTATATCACATGAGACTAATCCTGTGTATTAACATATCAATGAAAGAGAGACTATATCATGATTACATGAGAGGAGTCATTAATAGATACATCAGTATGTCTACTAGTTAGTAGTTCACAAGGTAAGATATACATGTATATGTATATGACCTTGTGTATTTACATATTACTGCTAGTTATAAATTGTTATTAATAGACAAAGTCTATTTATATCTACTTGTCAATGTTTTGTCCTACCAAACTTACCCACTATATGATAATACATAGTGTCATTGTAATGAGTTCACTTTATAATAAAGATCATTACAACAGTAATATCACAGAAGATAACTCTATTATTATCAGTTTTGTAGTTATACATATAATATACATGTATACTAGTTGACATATAATTACTACAGTTTAATGTTCTCTTATATTGTTCTCCTTCAGATCACATATATCAGTCTATCAGCTAAAGCTATACAGTAGACACACCTTCTAACAGTCCGGATATATAGGATTACTGACACAACAAAGGAAGGCCTGACAATGGGACAAGATAAGGAGTTATAATGAGGTCAGTTATTATAATTAGTGTTAAGGCTAGTTCACAATATGGTACAGATCCTTCTACATTAATTTATATAGACATAACACTTGATGTAACACATCACAACATTAGGATACTCTAGAGTGTTATTTATACATTGCTTAAGTTGCATCCAACCAATCAGATACCATCTATGAAGAGCAAAGATAGGGCACACCCACAAGTTTCTTTTGCCTCCTTCTCAGCACCAGACATAGAACCATTTCAACTCCTTTTCAATGCTGTCCATAATGTATATGCTTGATAACTGTGGGTGGAGTTTAAATTAAGGTTGAAGGTTATTATGTTGAACATTGGCATTGTTGTATTGTGAAATATAACACAATGTAATACTCACTTGTTTGAACATCATATTGTGAACTAGTCTTTAATGAATTAGGGGACACATTATAATATATCATATAGTTGATTGAGAGATTCAAAATGTTATATGTTTTAATGAATAATAAACCAAACTATGAAGATTTAAAACTATAGTTGTGTGTGGTCTTCCTAGACATTTAATATAGTACATTGATAGAGGTAGTACATTTCAATATGTGTGGTCATGTTAGAGTATTAAGTATGTCTAGTCATATCTCTCTATAATACTTCTGTTTATTACTAGTTTCATGTATTCAGACTTTCTTATAAATATGTAATTCACGTATCATGTATTATAACAACTCAGCTAACACACATGATATAATTAGTAACCACACCCATGAAAAATGTAAGTAACAGTTATATTATGTTATCCCATCATTGATCTTAGTACATATTCATAGTCACTGTAGGTGTCCATATATTACAATATATCTAGTTTTATTATATTATGTATATTATTATATATTCATAGTCACTGTAGGTGTTCATATATGTTTATTACTAGTCACAAGATCTATGAATATTATATTAATGTTAATTACTTGTTTACAAATGTGTTCTTGACTTTATAAACAGTTTGTTTTAAAATAAAATAGACAAGTAAATAAAAACATGAAATAAATATAATAATTGATAATATTAGTTTGGTATAATAAGTACAAACAAAATAAAAGAGACAACAGTTACATTATTGTTAATATTGATTGTTTTGTGTTCTATTCTATTCTATTGATGTTATGAGAAGGAGGTAGCTATCACAGGTCATCAGGTCAGTCTTGAGTCTATTACATTTATCCTCAATCAAGGTAAAATGGTACAGCAACAATCCTTACAAATAATTATTTATGTCGAAAAAATTTAAAGTGCTTTCCTGTCTAAATTTGGCCACTCTATTAAAACAATATTACTTACACTACTACTATTTAAAACAGTAAACTATTAAAACAAACAACATTATAAACAATAGACTAACTACTTAATTTAGTAACATTTTAGTAATTTAATGAGTTGAGTAATAAAGTTTAAACGACTTCACAATTGTCATTAATCTGTTGCTCACATGTTATTATATTTGACTGATGTTAATAAGTTATTGTAGTCTCTTGTTACATTATCTATTAACTGGTTTATATAAACAATATCTTTAATGTATTGATTGTTTTACTGATGTAATTTATAGTAATGGTCTTGCTTTTGAGCTAACATAATTAATTAAATGTGACAATGAAATGTACCTCTAAATTTTACTCAAGAAGATACACCAAGCTTTGTCATCATTTCTTGATTTTGTCATTTTTATTTTCTCATAGGATCTGATGTACCATGAACAACTACTAGTAACACTACTATTATAGTAGAGATTATGTTAAGTGAGATTGTACACAATATATTCCTCAGTTATTAACTTATGTACAAGATACTTTACTGTCTATATGTACTTGAAATATACAGTGATAGGAATGTTCTTTAAAATATTATAACCGATGACAACCATAATTTAAAGTTATATTTTATTTTATGCCTAGAAACATATCCTAAGAAACATCACCTTAAGCAAGCGCTTGCTCTCATATAATACAAATGATGACAGATTGGTAAAGTCTTAGAGATATCTCCTAGTACAATACAACCCATAAACAGAAATCCTCAATATGATAACACTATGATGCTCTATTTTATTATTATTATTATTGTTATTATATTTTTGTAACATTTCTGTCAAAATTCCATAACTTATATATAATGTGCTGAGGAGAATGTACTTTCTTTAGTTGTATATTAAATATCATTATTGCTGTACCATTGAAAAATGTATTATGTCATTTTAAATGATTTAAAACTATAATAATTATTAATTTTTAATTTGATTGAATCATTATAACTTTTATCATCATCTATGTCAATAAATACAGTAATGATATGATGTTATAGTCAATAAGGATACATGACTAATATAGCAGGTGCTTAGTAGCTTTAAAAATGAGAAAGATTGTTAATATTAGAGACTTCTAGTTCAAAATACCCATCATGTATGAATGTGAACAATCAAATGAGTCTTTAGTATCAGAAGTAGGTTCACCTTTCTGAACAAATTACCAACTCTTTGACATTGGTGGTAGTAGTAATTACCTTCAGTACCATCAGATCAAATGCAGAAATAAAAGTCAGTGTAAATTGTTTTTGATTACTAGAACAAAGTATCGGAATCTTACAATCATGAAATAAATTCTAAATTCTTCTGTACCATATATTCTAAAGAATTATTGAAAATCTTATGTGTGATCTACCAGGAGCATTAATCTATCTGATGACAACCTTGTCACAAGAGTAGATGAACAGGAATGTGACTTACTAGTAGTTCCTAGAAGTAATTTACCATCTGGCTTAATCACAGGTACAATTAGAACTGTCCAGTCTGAGAATTGAATTGGTATATTATTAATTAAGCCATGGTGGCTGGCAGTCTTCTGTGTGTGACATTAATGATAATAATTAATATTATAGTCAATAGTTCATAGAACTTGTAGGTTTTCTTCCACATTTTATTATTGTTTAGATAAACTCTGACCACCATCAATACAGGTTGTATGGGCCTTTCATGTATGACATGGAGGTGGTACATGTCTGTAATCTAGTGGCTGTCAGAGTGGCTTCAGGAGGAGGGGTAATCTTTGTAACTGTTTGCCTTTTCTTTGTGAGGTTTCTTCCATAACGAGTACGAGGAGTTAGTCTTGCACATTGTGTCCAGTCTTGACACACAATTGATATCCACTAGATAGAAACAGCAACTGTTAGGTGAGTGATTTGTTCCACACCTGTAGTATGATGTAAGCTTTGACTTAGAACACAACGTATAGCCGTTCGTTGTATTGTTTAATGTGCAGGCGGGTTAGTCTGGAGATCTTACACAACATTGGTTGTAGTCTCCATGCCCTGAGCTATTTCTAAAGCTCTTTATATGTGAGTTCAGTTTTACTCTAAATCGATTATCAATAATCATAGTATCTGTGCACTAACTCCGCAGACCAGTCTATCTCGAAATCATGTCATTTACGAGTTACAGTGTTAATCTAAGTGCTACTACATATGCAGCCACTGACTCTTCCTGACGACATTCTTAGATATCTTATTTGCAATTATATCTCCGTACTATAGGCAAAGACTTCGAATTGTAGTTGCATTTTCAGTGTGTTCATTAACTGATCAAAAGTCATTTGTATTCAATTTGCAATCGCAAATAAACTTTGTAAGAGTTACCATGTGGTCGAGATTACAAACAGTTAGCAGAATTGATCTTCCCAATTTTTTGTTATGTTGTTTGTTGAAAAGTAGTTACCTAAATGTTCTGTGTACGACGACCTTGTCTCCATGCAATGTAGAGTTGAATAATAAAAGTTTCGTGTGAGTTGCCATCTCTGATAGATCAGTTTCATCTCGTCACTAAATACGTAGTAAATTAACTGAGCTAACATACTTGTATATTAAGTTAACACAACTTACTAAACATATAGATATAAGACTAATACTGTATATAAACAGAACTATTTAAATACACAAAATGTTATATGGTTTCACACCACAATATACAATATTAATTTAGTCCAAATTAAAATTCACTACATTTTCAACAAGTTCATCTCATTTGCTGTCAGACTGGAATGAGTAACTTTTATTCCTAAAATCCTAAACCATCTTCCTTAACTGTCTACCATCGGATTTCACTTCTCTCTCTTTTGAATAAATTTATAATTTTGTGAATAATTTAATCCTAATATATATATTCTCACCAGTTTATTAACATTAATAATATAGCCCTCTTAGCTCTTGTTGAGGGAGATATATTTGTTGTGTGTGTCTTATCATCACAATACAGCAACATCTCATTTTAGTTTCATCCTCAATCAAGACGACTTAGTACATCAACTATCATATTGTACATGTCCAGTAATGCCACATCTTATTGAAGAACACCATGATACTAGCATGACATATTTGTACTCTAAGGACCATCCCAATATGTTCCAGGGATCTCTAGATACTTTGTATTACAGGATATGAATGTTCTCCTGAATCCTAAGAACCATTTTATAATGTACTAAATATCCTAGATTACTTATACTAGAGACTTTAGGATTATCTTTAAATATACAAGACAATAGTACTGGACAAGATGTGGTAGTACTGGAGTCACTGGACATCACTTGTGTTTTAACTTATTATATTTAGTGTTGATAATTATCAGTGACAGTCAAGTACTAGACACATTACTGATTTAATAAGTAGTATAGTACAATATTAATATTAAACTAGGTCTAATATGAGAAACCATTAATATAGTCCTCCTATTTACTACAATAGTACTGTTATATATATCAATATCTTTGTAGTGTTTATATAGCATTGAACTTGTCTTTTAAAACTAATTGACACATACTTTATAATATCTAATATAATGATATATCCATTATAATGTATTAGTAGATAATACTAACTATATCACTGTCAGTTCCTATCTATTATATTAATATAATAAACTAGTCTAATATTATATTACTAGTAATTATATACTTTATTATCTATAATGTTTTACTTGTAGATATTAACATTATATGATCTCAGACATCAAATGATATGATGACTCTAACATTAGTACTTGATATTGAGAAGATAATGGACATACTAACTATGAGAACAAAAATTGAATATTATAATAATTAATAAATTGACTTTATTATCAATTTGATTTTGACACTGCTTAAAAATAAGTTCTTGCTGTTAGTAATTAACATATTTTGGTGGTGTCTCATGTACTAAGAGAGAACGCAACTTAACTCAAGTGCTAAAAGATGATGCGACTCTCATCTATGAGACTGGTAGGTGATTGCAGCATATATATCTGTTGTGTTAATAGCATTAACTATTAACTGATCTTAGTATCTAGTTTATTGTAACATAACACACACACACATGCATATTATGAAACTATGAACTCAATCATACTAACATTGAAGTATATACTATCACTATATAAAAGTATGTGTGTATTTATTAAGTTAATGAAGTTTCTTATTGTAATAATAGATCAGTCTATTATCCTATAGTCACATATAGTGGACAGTAAATTCATTTTACATTATGATATTAGGTCTATTATTGTAGAGGTAGAGACAATGATAACTACATGTAGTATTAGATAACTTTAATAGTTACATATAACAATAGAACAATAATATATAGAAATGGTCAGTTAATATGTAGTCTAAAATATTCTATGAATGGTCATTGACACACCCAATGGATGTCATCCAAAGTCTTAAGACATACGAAATAGTCTTAATTAGAATTTCTCACTAAGCAAAATTAATATCATAATGATGTTAGTTATTGTCACTATATAACTGTCTACATGTAATGTTCAAGTAAACTTGTATTATGTTAGTACATGTTATTATCAGTTAAATATTAGTAAACTACATGTACATTATATACATAAATATATGTATTCTTTATGATAGGAGTGGTCTCTTTATGATGCAGCTCATTGTGGTAATCTTGATTTAATAAAGAGTGCCATAAAAGATGGCTCTGTTCATGCTAATGCTATATATCGTGTGAGTATATGTCATATAATAAGTAGTGACTTTATAGACATGAATTATAGCAACCAAGTGTCTAATTTATAACAACATACTTGGTAGTGTACTATACATGAAAATATAATGGTACCTCTAATAATGGACATTACCAATAGTAAATACCAATGGATAATTACTTTGGAATGGAATGATCTTCTATTGAATCTAATTGAATTACATCTTCTGATATTCAGACACCTCCATTTTGAAACAACAGACTTTCTATTACACTGGATATTTCTAGCACATTCAATTTACCTTTAAAATTATGGTGGGCATGTCTATGCAGTCCATGTGGACTTGTCTATGGCAAAACAAAATATATTTGACAATTTCTTTTTCTTTGTATACTTTACTTAAGCTAGATCAGATGTTCATTTGAAATGAAAGATATCAGTAAAGTATGAAATACACATGTACTTATATATATATTGCTCTAACCTTGGAGCTAAGGGTACCTCTCTCTATAAGGGACACTTGTCCTTACTGTGTCCACTATTTGGAGATTCCACTGTAGAGAAAACCTAGCACTATTAGTTGTAAATGACATTCATAGTAATAGTAATACCAGGTTTATAGTATAAAGTTAACATTCCTAGCCAAATTGACTCTACATTGAATTAAAGTATAAACAGTTATCTGACAAACAAATCTATATTGTACATATGACTGTGTTATATGAACTTGATATATACAAATGGTATTATATAAAAGATACATGTAGCATGTATAGGTTTAATATAGTGTTACTTTATTTTATGATGATTTTTCTGTCTTTTATTTAGTATAATGGTAACACCATGTTACATGTTGCTGCTTATTATGGACAGAATAATATCATCAGTTATTTACTTGATATTGGTGCAGACCCTAATATACAAAATAAGGTGAATATTTATAGATAATGCTATGTATTAAAGTATGGTCATCAGGACATATGTACATTAAAATATAATGAAGACTTTAAAATGCAATATACAAGGTCAAAGTTAATATGATAGTTATAGTCATGTGACTTATAGCCAATCAAATATCTTGATTTTAATCAGATGACTGTGAATGTTAGGTTACATTTTCTTAATAAAACAATATTATTAATAATTAATAGTTCATTTTATGAAAATTAAAGACAACAACATGAAATTATTAAATTGCAATTAATATAAATTATCAATGACCTTTTTTATAATTAAAAAGACATCTATCTTATAAGTGTCCTTTATTACTCTACATTAAATAAATGATTAAAATGGTTAATAGTTGTAAGTCACATGACTATAGCTAAGTTATTATAAACTATACAATATAAAAGTGGTGTTATTATTTTTAGTAATAATAGTACAATAATTGAATGAATTAGATTTCATATTACTGCAAATTTGTATTATTGAAATTTTGTGGCTATTACATTTTGTATATGTAATATTTAGGTCAGTTTGGTTAATATAATTACTTTATGAACTGATCAATAAGTATAAATGTGGATTTAACATTTATGAACACTAAACAACATATAATATAAACTTGAATACATGAACAGAAATCACTTAATACAGGTCTATAAATATTAAGTCTTCAAATGAGATAATAACATATTATTGATAGACTAGTACTGAGACTAGTTAATTATAATCTTCTGTGATTATGATGAAGAGCAACTTTTAGAATTAAGTAGAAAGATCTAAAAATTATGCTATTGTTATGGCACTATCCCAAGTCATGAGAATTGTTAGAACTGGAATATCAGTGAGACCAACTTTTAAGTAAAGGAGCATGTTAATATTGTAGAATATTTTAAATTTTTATTGTCAAGCAGCTATCTATAAATAGCATGGAAATAAATCTTCCATCAAGTTTGCACCATTACATGAGTTCACCTTTAGTTTGTGCAGTATTTTATATGTCCTAATCACTGTGTTTACTTTATAATCACATAACCATTCATAAATGCTTTAAGCTGAATTTTAACAATTTTTGGTCTTAATTTTAGCAGTGGGTCAATTTCCTTTAGAATATTAATATTTTAGTAATAGCTACAATGTATGATAGTCACTGATATTTCTAAAATTAGTACAGACAAATTTATCAACATCTAAGGTAGTGTTAATATTAAATATTACTTAAACACATTAAACTTCAGCATTATTTTAATATCAGAATCAAACATTTTCCTTTTACAAGTTAACTCAATAAACACTCATAATAAGAAAACATTTTAAACATATCTCCTATTTTCATGGATTTTCTTGTTGCTACAACCTCAACCTCAACGATAATAATAATGGTTAATTTTTATAACTCTTGACTCCACCTTCTTATTAATTGCAGTACTAGTTGTATACAATGTATTTACTTGTATATACTAACAAATGTTTATAAAATGTAAAAATATTCATGATATATTATGTCTTTTGATGTTAGTGTATATGTATATAGAATGGAATAACACCACTCTATAGATCATGTGACTATAATGAATATCGTTCTAACTCAGTATAGTTACTATTACATATTGTAATCTTGTATACTTGTACATGTATGAGACATGTGGACATAGATATTCAAACATATATAATGTATATTGTAAAGGTTCTGTTTAGGACAATATTATCTATTTAAGATATACATTGTATGTTTTAGTTGTTTGAAAGAAAATCCCTTGATGTGTAGTTATTATTATTTAACAAGTTTAGAAAGTAACAGTGATTTGAAAATATAATTAAGTACTTAATTACTTTTGTTATATACATTATATTTTGTACTAGTATATGACATTAATATTATATCTTGTTAAGGATGGCAGGACTCCATTGCACATAGCATGTTACAGAGGTCATGATAAAGTAGTACAACTATTACTAGACCATGGTGTTAAAGTGGATGTTCGAGACAAGGTCAGTGACATCTGATATGTATTATGTTAAGTTATATAACACAACAGAAGTTAATGTAGCTACATTATCACACATAAAAAAGCAAAAAAAGTGTCTACGTGTTAAGCTATGATTTCAATTATTAAATATCAATGCAACATATTATTTTATAATAAATCATATTCATTGTTAAGGAGAGTTATTGTTCATTCCATATTAAGACCTACTTTGTACATCCCTCAATTTAAAAATACTTTGAATTAAACAAATGCCAGGCAATAGTTTAATGCTAAACCTTTACTTATTAATCCTTATCTGACAACATATACAAAAAATAAGTGAATTTCTGTAATGTTTTAGCCTTTTTGAGTTACTTTATAACAATATTACCTATGCATATTTTCTTTTTAAAATTTTAACATTTTAATTTTAACATTTTTGAACACTAAACATCATATAATATAAACATGAATACTTGAACAGAAATCACTTAATACAGGTCTATAAATATTAAGTCTACAAATGAGATAATAACATATTATTGATAGACTAGTACTGAGACTAGTTAATTATAATCTTCTGTGATTATGATGAAGAGCAACTTTTAGAATTAAGTAGAAAGATCTAAAAACTATGATGGCACTATCCCAAGTCTTGAGAATTGTTAGAACTGGAATATCAGTGAGACCAACTTTTAAGTAAAGGAACATGTTAATATTGTAGAATATTTTAAATTTTTATTGTCAAGCAGCTATCTATAAGTAGCATGGAAATAAATTTTCCATCATCTGTCTTTTATTTAGCATTGTAGCACCATGTTACATGTTGCTGCTTATTATGGAAAGAATAATGTCATAAGTATTTACTTGATATTGGTGCAGACCCTAATATACAAAATAAGGTGAATATTTATAGATACTGTTATGTATTAAAGTATGGTCATCAGGACATATGTACATTAAAATATAATAAAGACTTTAAAATGCAATATACAAGGTCAAAGTTAATATGATAGTTATAGTCATGTGACTTATAGCCATTAAAATATCTTGATTTTAATCAGATGACTATGAATGTTAGGTTACATTTTATTAAATAAACAATATTATTAATAATTAATAGTTCATTTTATGACAACAACATGAAATTACTAAATTGCAATTAATACATCCTCAGACTACCACAGCCTGTAACAAAGTAGTCTGATATTTAGTTTGTTTATACTGGGATAGGATGTCCCAAATCTTGCAATAAGAATGATGATCCTAATTTTTTAAAAAATAATTCTAGCTTCGGCGCCATGTGATAATAATCACATTGATAAGCCAAAAATTGAATTAGTGATTTCATTAGATGTTATGATACCAATATACACATCATTTTCTGTCCCAAAAAATGAAGAAAAGATACCACACTACCTGTTGCAATGATGTATGGTGGTTTGGAAAGAGAGTACCTGATAGCAGGGTTAGCTCTTTAAACCCCAAGCACATAGAGTACATACACATCATATCAAAGAAAGTGTATCTAATGTAGTAGTAGCTCATTGCTACATAGATATAATACAATTTCCATACTATCTCATAATATTGTCTATACTTGTAGTTATTTCTCTAGCTATGACACTGTAGCCTCTCTACCCATTTTTAAAATATCAAGAGACTTTAAAAAGCATTGTGTTTCTATTCTCTCCTAAAATATATGTTTCACTCACCATATTGAATATAACTATTCAATAAATATTAGTTTAATTTGGTAAAGTTATTCAAAGAACATATCGCACACAATCTTATTAAGATTTAATGCTAGCAAACAAACAATGACAAATTTCTAAATGCACGTATAATCAATAAATTAGAGTCTTGTATCTTTGACTTGATTATCTTAGGATAAGAATTATTGCAATTATACCCAAATCTTGTTTTCTTATCAAGTCTAACAATAGTAATTACTTTCAATTGTTATGTGATAATAATAACATTCATAAGATGAAATTAGAATTTAGTCATTGCCACAATCCTGGTATACATATCATTTCCTGTACCAAGATAATTGATAAAAGATAACAGACAATATTTCACTATGGGGCACAGTATTTTGGGGACAAGACTAACCTCAGACAATCATTTTGCCAACGGTAGAATGGGTTAGCTTATTAAATGTTTATTACTTTATATAATGAGACGTAACTGATGATAGACATATTACGTGTAGTCAAAATCTATATATACTTTTCTTCTTTCTATATATCTTTGATTATCAACTATATATATGTGTATATAGTTGATAATCTAAATGTATATATATGTGTGTGTGACACTGTAGCCTCTCTACCCATTTCAAGAGACTTTAAAAAGCATTGTGTTTCTATTAGCTCCTAAAATATATGTTTCACTCACCATATTGAATATAACTATTCAATAATTATTGGTTTAATTTGGTAAAGTTATTCAAAGAATATATCACACACAATCTTATTAAGATTTAATGCTAGCAAACAAAAAATGACAAATTTCTAAATGCACATATAGTGCATATCTGTTTATTCTCTTTATATCATACATTTATTAGTTTGGAGAGACTGCACTCTATGTGGCTGCTAAGAAGAACCATACCAATATTGCACTTCTTCTGATTGAGAGTGGGTGTACTGTTGATATTAAGAATAATGTGAGTTAATGTAGGTTGTAGTATTCATTAATAAAGCCACTTATGTAGTACTTTATAGGTTTACATATCTGTACTTAAACAAGCTAGCCTCTCTTCAGCTGATGGGCAAATTTCTTCACCTTATCAACAAACAGATGGGTATAGGATAGTCTAGAATCAAACTAGGCGTACTTGCAACAACAGTAATCTTGTCTCCAGACTATATCAATAAATTAGAGTCTTGTATCTTTGACTTGAATATCTTAGGATAAGAATTATTGCAATTATACCCAAATTTTGTTTTCTTATCAAGTCTAACAATAGTAATTACTTTCAATTGTCATGTGATAATAATAACATTCATAAGATGAAATTGGAATTTAGTCATTGCCACAATCCTGGTATATATATCATTTCCTGTACCAAGATAATTGATAAAAGATACCAGACTATATTTCACTATGGGGCACAGTATTTTGGAGACAAGACTAACCTCAGACAATCATTTTGCCAACAGTAGGATGGGTTAGCTTATTAAATGTTTATTACTTTATATAATGAGACGTAACTGATGATAGACTTATTATATGTGGTCAAAATCTATATATACTTGTCTTCTTTATATATATCTTTGATTATCAATATATATATATATGTGTGTGTGACACTGAAGCCTCTCTACCCATTTTTAAAAAATCAGGAAACTTTAAAAAGCATTGTGTTTCTATTGGCTCCTAAAATATATGTTTCACTCACCATATTGAATATAACTACATGTATTCAATAATTATTGGTTAAATTTGGTGAAATATATTCAAAGAACATATCGCACACAATCTTATTAAGATTTGTTCCTAGCAAAAAAATGATAACAAATTTCTAAATGCACATACAGTGTATATCTGTTTATTCTCTTTATGTCATACATTTATTAGTATGGAGAGACTGCACTCTATGTGGCTGCTGAGATGAACCATACCAATATTGCACTTCTTCTGATTGAGAGTGGGTGTACCATTGATATTAAGAATAATGTGAGTTAATATAGGTTGTAATATTCATTAATAAAGCCACTTATGTAGTACTTCTTATGTTTATATATCTGTACTTAAACAAGCTAGCCTCACTTCAGCTAATGGGCAAATTTCTTCACCTTATCAACAAACAGATGGGTATAGGAGAGTCTAGAATCAAACTAGGTGTATTGGCAACAACAGTAGTCTTGTCTCCAGACTATATCAATAAATTAGAGTCTTGTATCTTTGACTTGATTATCTTAGGATAAGAATTATTACAATTATACCCAAATCTTGTTTTCTTATCAAGTTTAACAATAGTAATTACTTTCAATTGTTATGTGATAATAATAACATTCATAAGATGAAATTAGAATTTAGTCATTGCCACAATCCTGGTATAAATATCATTTCCTGTACCAAGATAATTGATCAAAGATACCAGACTATATTTCACTATGGGGCACAGTATTTTCGGAACAAGACTAACCTCAGACAATCATTTTGCCAACAGTAGGATGGGTTAGCTTATTAAATGTTTATTACTTTATATAATGAGACGTAACTGATGATAGACTTATTACATGTGGTCATAATCTAAATGTAATTGTCTTCTTTCTATATATCTTTGATTATCAATATATATATGTGTGTGTGACACTGTAGCCTCTCTACCCATTTTTAAAAAATCAGGAAACTTTAAAAAGCATTGTGTTTCTATTGGCTCCTAAAATATATGTTTCACTCACCATATTGAATATAACTACATGTATTCAATAATTATTGGTTTAATTTATATTCAAAGAACATATCGCACACAATCTTATTAAGATTTAATGCTAGCAAGCAAACAATGACAAATTTCTAAATGCACGTAGAGTGTATATCTGTTTATTCTCTTTATGCCATACATTTATTAGGTTGGAGAGACTGCACTCCATGTGGCTGCTAAGAAGAACCATACTGATATTGCACTTCTTCTGATTGAGAGTGGGTGTTCTGTTGATATTAATAATGTGAGTTAATATAGGTTGTAGTATTCATTAATAAAGCCACTTATGTAGTACTTCTTATGTTTATATATCTATACTTATACAAGCTATCCTCACTTCAGTTAAAAGGCAAATTTCTTCACCATATCAACAAACAGATGGTTATAGGAGAATCTAGAATCAAACTAGACCTATTGGCAACAACAGTAGTCTTGTCTCCAGACTATATCAATAAATTAGAGTCTTGTATCTTTGACTTGAATATCTTAGGATAAGAATTATTACAATTATACCCAAATCTTGTTTTCTTATCAAGTTTAACAATAGTAATTACTTTCAATTGTTATGTGATAATAATAACATTCATAAGATGAAATTAGAATTTAGTCATTGCCACAATCCTGGTATAAATATCATTTCCTGTACCAAGATAATTGATCAAAGATACCAGACTATATTTCACTATGGGGCACAGTATTTTCGGAACAAGACTAACCTCAGACAATCATTTTGCCAACAGTAGGATGGGTTAGCTTATTAAATGTTTATTACTTTATATAATGAGACGTAACTGATGATAGACTTATTACATGTGGTCATAATCTAAATGTAATTGTCTTCTTTCTATATATCTTTGTTTATCAATATATATATGTGTGTGTGACACTGTAGCCTCTCTACCCATTTTTAAAAAATCAGGAAACTTTAAAAAGCATTGTGTTTCTATTGGCTCCTAAAATATATGTTTCACTCACCATATTGAATATAACTACATGTATTCAATAATTATTGGTTTAATTTATATTCAAAGAACATATCGCACACAATCTTATTAAGATTTAATGCTAGCAAACAAACATTGACAAATTTCCAAATGCACATACAGTGTATATCTGTTTATTCTCTTTATGTCATACATTTATTAGGATGGAGAGACTGCACTCTATGTGGCTGCTGAGATGAACCATACCGATATTGCACTTCTTCTGATTGAGAGTGGGTGTTCTGTTGATATTAAGAATGATGTGAGTTAATGTTGGTTGTAGTATTCATTAATAAAGCCACTTATGTAGTACTTTATATGTTTATATATCTGTATTTAAACAAGCTAGCCTCTCTTCAGCTGATGGGCAAATTTCTTCACCTTATCAACAAACAGATGGGTATTATTAAATGTTTATTACTTTATATAATGAGACGTAACTGATAATAGACTTATTACATGTGGTCAAAATCTGTATATACTTGTCTTCTTTATATATATCTTTGATTATCAATATATATATATGTGTGTGTGTGTTTGTGTGTGTGTTTGTGTGTGTGTGTGTGTGTGTTTGTGTGTGTGTGTGTGTGTGTGTGTGTGTGTGTTTGACACTGTAGCCTCTCTACCCATTTTTAAAAAATCAGGAAACTTTAAAAAGCATTGTGTTTCTATTGGCTCCTAAAATATATGTTTCACTCACCATATTGAATATAACTACATGTATTCAATAATTATTGGTTTAATTTGGTAAAATACATTCAAAGAACACATCGCACACAATCTTATTAAGATTTGTTCCTAGCAAAAAAATGATAACAAATTTCTAAATGCACATACAGTGTATATCTGTTTATTCTCTTTATGTCATACATTTATTAGGATGGAGAGACTGCACTCTATGTGGCTGCTGAGATGAACTATACTGATATTGCACTTCTTCTGATTGAGAGTGGGTGTACCGTTGATATTAAGAATAATGTGAGTTAATATAGGTTGTAATATTCATTAATAAAGCCACTTATGTAGTACTTCTTATGTTTATATATCTGTACTTAAACAAGCTAGCCTCACTTCAGCTAATGGGCAAATTTCTTCACCTTATCAACAAACAGATGGGTATAGGAGAGTCTAGAATCAAACTAGGTGTATTGGCAACAACAGTAGTCTTGTCTCCAGACTATATCAATAAATTAGAGTCTTGTATCTTTGACTTGATTATCTTAGGATAAGAAATATTACAATTATACCCAAATCTTGTTTTCTTATCAAGTTTAACAATAGTAATTACTTTCAATTGTTATGTGATAATAATAACATTCATAAGATGAAATTAGAATTTAGTCATTGCCACAATCCTGGTATAAATATCATTTCCTGTACCAAGATAATTGATCAAAGATACCAGACTATATTTCACTATGGGGCACAGTATTTTGGGGACAAGACTAACCTCAGACAATCATTTTGCCAACAATAGAATGGGTTAGCTTATTAAATGTTTATTACTTTATATAATGAGACGTAACTGATGATAGACTTATTACATGTGGTCAAAATCTATATGTACTTGTCTTCTTTCTATATATCTTAATGTATATATATGTGTGTGTGACACTGTAGCCTCTCTACCCATTTTCAGGAAACTTTAAAAAGCATTGTGTTTCTATTGGCTCCTAAAATATATGTTTCACTCACCATATTGAATATAACTACATGTATTCAATAATTATTGGTTTAATTTGGTAAAATACATTCAAAGAACACATCGCACACAATCTTATTAAGATTTGTTCCTAGCAAAAAAATGATAACAAATTTCTAAATGCACATACAGTGTATATCTGTTTATTCTCTTTATGTCATACATTTATTAGGATGGAAAGACTGCACTCCATTTGGCTGCGGAGATGAACTATACTGATATTGCACTTCTTCTGATTGAGAGTGGGTGTACCGTTGATATTAAGAATAATGTGAGTTAATATAGGTTGTAATATTCATTAATAAAGCCACTTATGTAGTACTTCTTATGTTTATATATCTGTACTTAAACAAGCTAGCCTCACTTCAGCTAATGGGCAAATTTCTTCACCTTATCAACAAACAGATGGGTATAGGAGAGTCTAGAATCAAACTAGGTGTATTGGCAACAACAGTAGTCTTGTCTCCAGACTATATCAATAAATTAGAGTCTTGTATCTTTGACTTGATTATCTTAGGATAAGAAATATTACAATTATACCCAAATCTTGTTTTCTTATCAAGTTTAACAATAGTAATTACTTTCAATTGTTATGTGATAATAATAACATTCATAAGATGAAATTAGAATTTAGTCATTGCCACAATCCTGGTATAAATATCATTTCCTGTACCAAGATAATTGATCAAAGATACCAGACTATATTTCACTATGGGGCACAGTATTTTGGGGACAAGACTAACCTCAGACAATCATTTTGCCAACAATAGAATGGGTTAGCTTATTAAATGTTTATTACTTTATATAATGAGACGTAACTGATGATAGACTTATTACATGTGGTCAAAATCTATATGTACTTGTCTTCTTTCTATATATCTTAATGTATATATATGTGTGTGTGACACTGTAGCCTCTCTACCCATTTTAAGGAAACTTTAAAAAGCATTGTGTTTCTATTGGCTCCTAAAATATATGTTTCACTCACCATATTGAATATAACTATTCAATAATTATTAGTTTAATTTATATTCAAAGAACATATCGCACACAATCTTATTAAGATTTAATGCTAGCAAACAAACAATGACAAATTTCTAAATGCATGTAGAGTGTATATCTGTTTATTCTCTTTATGTAATACATTTATTAGAATGGAGAGACTGCACTCCATGTGGCTGCTGAGATGAACCATACTGATATTGCACTTCTTCTGATTGAGAGTGGGTGTTTTGTTGATGTTAAGAATAATGTGAGTTAATGTAGGTTGTAGTATTCATTAATAAAGCCACTTATGTAGTACTTCATATGTTTATATATCTGTACTTAAACAAGCTAGCCTCACTTCAGTTAATGGGCAAATTTCTTTACCTTATCAACAAACAGATGGGTATAGGAGAGTCTAGAATCAAACTAGACCTATTGGCAACAACAGTAGTCTTGTCTCCAGACTATATCAATAAATTAGAGTCTTGTATCTTTGACTTGAATATCTTAGGAAAAGAATTATTACAATTATACCCAAATCTTGTTTTCTTATCAAGTTTAACAATAGTAATTACTTTCAATTGTTATGTGATAATAATAACATTCATAAGATGAAATTAGAATTTAGTCATTGCCACAATCCTGGTATAAATATCATTTCCTGTACCAAGATAATTGATCAAAGATACCAGACTATATTTCACTATGGGGCACAGTATTTTCGGAACAAGACTAACCTCAGACAATCATTTTGCCAACAGTAGGATTGGTTAGCTTATTAAATGTTTATTACTTTATATAATGAGACGTAACTGATGATAGACTTATTACATGTGGTCATAATCTAAATGTAATTGTCTTCTTTCTATATATCTTTGATTATCAATATATATATGTGTGTGTGACACTGTAGCCTCTCTACCCATTTTTAAAAAATCAGGAAACTTTAAAAAGCATTGTGTTTCTATTGGCTCCTAAAATATATGTTTCCCTCACCATATTGAATATAACTACATGTATTCAATAATTATTGGTTTAATTTATATTCAAAGAACATATCGCACACAATCTTATTAAGATTTAATGCTAGCAAGCAAACAATGACAAATTTCTAAATGCACGTAGAGTGTATATCTGTTTATTCTCTTTATGCCATACATTTATTAGGTTGGAGAGACTGCACTCCATGTGGCTGCTAAGAAGAACCATACTGATATTGCACTTCTTCTGATTGAGAGTGGGTGTTCTGTTGATATTAATAATGTGAGTTAATATAGGTTGTAGTATTCATTAATAAAGCCACTTATGTAGTACTTCTTATGTTTATATATCTATACTTATACAAGCTATCCTCACTTCAGTTAAAAGGCAAATTTCTTCACCATATCAACAAACAGATGGGTATAGGAGAATCTAGAATCAAACTAGACCTATTGGCAACAACAGTAGTCTTGTCTCCAGACTATATCAATAAATTAGAGTCTTGTATCTTTGACTTGAATATCTTAGGATAAGAATTATTACAATTATACCCAAATCTTGTTTTCTTATCAAGTTTAACAATAGTAATTACTTTCAATTGTTATGTGATAATAATAACATTCATAAGATGAAATTAGAATTTAGTCATTGCCACAATCCTGGTATAAATATCATTTCCTGTACCAAGATAATTGATAAAAGATACCAGACTATATTTCACTATGGGGCACAGAATTTTGGGAACAAGACTAACCTCAGACAATCATTTTGCCAACAGTAGAATGGGTTAGCTTATTAAATGTTTATTACTTTATATAATGAGACGTAACTGATGATAGACTTATTACATGTGGTCATAATCTAAATGTAATTGTCTTCTTTCTATATATCTTTGATTATCAATATATATATGTGTGTGTGACACTGTAGCCTCTATACCCATTTTTAAAATATCAAGAGACTTTAAAAAGCATTGTGTTTCTATTCTCTCCTAAAGTATATGTTTCATTCACCATATTGAATATAACTATTCAATAATTGTTAGTTTAATTTATATTCAAAGAACATATCGCACACAATCTTATTAAAATTTAATGCTAGCAAACAAACAATGACAAATTTCTAAATGCACATACAGTGTATATCTGTTTATTCTCTTTATGTCATACATTTATTAGTACAGAGAGACTGCACTCCATGTGGCTGCTGAGAAGAACTATACCGATATTGCACTTCTTCTGATTGAGAGTGGGTGTTCTGTTGATATTAAGAATATTGTGAGTTAATGTAGGTTGTAGTATTCATTAATAAAGCCACTTATGTAGTACTTCATATGTTTATATATCTGTACTTAAACAAGCTATCCTCACTTCAGTTAATGGGCAAATTTCTTCACCTTATCAACAAACAGATGGGTATAGGAGAGTCTAGAATCAAACTAGACCTATTGGCAACAACAGTAGTCTTGTCTCCAGACTATATCAATAAATTAGAGACTTGTATCTTTGACTTGAATATCTTAGGAAAAGAATTATTACAATTATACCCAAATCTTGTTTTCTTATCAATTTTAACAATAGTAATTACTTTCAATTGTCATGTGATAATAATAACATTATAAGATGAAATTGGAATTTAGTCATTGCCACAATCCTGGTATAAATATCATTTCCTGTACCAAGATAATTGATAAAAGATACCAGACTATATTTCACCATGGGGTATGTTTGTTTGGACACAAGACTAACCTCAGACAATCATTTTGCCAATAGTAGGAGGGGCTAGCTTATTAAATGTCTATCACTTTATATAATTAAACATAATAGGTGATAGACTTATTACATGTGGTCAAAATCTATATGTAGTTGTCTTCTTTCTATATATCTTTGATTATCAAAATATTTTTTAAAATCACATCTTTAGTCTCTATAGTTTATAGGATATAATTATACAACATATTATATTTAGATATATGCATTAATCTATGTATTATTATTTATATCACATACATATATATATATTATGAATATGTAATATGATATACATTAATCTACTATAGTAGCATTACTACTACATAATAGAAAATGACTTATTACACTGTCTTTGTATTCTTCGGATGATGATACTGCTTTACAATATGCAGCCTTGTTTAACAATGTTGACCTTATTAGGGCAATCATGGACCATACTGTTCAGATTGATATTAAAAATAAGGTAGATATATATTTACAATTACAACTATGTTAAGAACCATCCATTATACAAGATTGTAGGTCTGACATGGATAGACAGTTATATATATATATTATATGTATATATGTATGCATAGGTGTAGGAAGGAAACACAAAGTTTGGGGGAGGGGGCAACATATGATCAAAATCAATTTTATTATTATAATAAACATGCTGGTCAAACAAAATTATTTATTAAATTTACCAAAATATGACAGGATTAACTGAGATGGCAACCATTACATTGTCAATTTCATCTGTTAGGTCTTTGTGTACATGCAGTAACCTACAACTATTCAATCATTTTTCAGTCATTGTAGATCTTAGGTATGTGAGGAGACGTTTAAGTACTGAAAAGGTTCGCTCACTGGTGGAAGATATGATTGGTATTGTAAAATACAATCTAAGTAATTTATGAACTTCACAAGCAACAGATTTATATGCCTTGTTTGAATTCATTGCATCACATACCGTACACATAGAAGTGCATTTTATGCACAGTAGGACAACCTTCCAATACAGTTACTATATCATCATTTTCCATTTCCAAGTCTTCATCATGTTCCACCTGAGAGCAAAGACATACTCCGCCAAGCATATTGATTATACTAGCTTGTCTTTTTCTAGCCATTTTAAGGGCAAGACAATGGTGTGACTGAATTAGTACAGCTGCTGAGTACTGTTATTAGTGTGAATCTGATTATAATGTGCATTGAATAATTGTGCAATACAATTAGAATACTGAGGTGCTGATTGGATGATCACACCTCAATATTGTGCATAGTACATTAAATTGTAAAATGTAAAGGCCAGGTGAAAAGTGGGGAGCAGAGCCCCCCATAAAAAAGTGGGGGGGGGGGGGCAACTGCCCCCCTTATTCCTATGCCCCTGGTATGTATGTATATATATATATATATATATATATATATATATATACATGTATTTTACATGTATGTCCACTTTCATTGTAGGCTTTAAATTAGGTAAAAGTTTCTGAAAGCAAAGAATCACCTTTGATCAAAACCATAATTTCCTCAATCCCCCAATGTTCTAATTTGGCAAATATATATACTATATTTCTTTCATTAAATGCCCCAGTATTTATTTTAATCACAACATTCTGGACAAGATGTTTATTTATCTTTAAACTTCTCAACAGTTAACTTATATATAACTAATACTGATAACTGAATAGTGAAATGTGATAACATGTTAGATAATGCTAACATGTAATGCCAAGTTCACTACTGACTGTACCCATACCAGGTATTTCTTCATATCAGGTGTTTTTTATACAACCAGCAATACTGATGGCTGACATTTATCTAATATTATTCACAGTAGGCAGAGGAAAAGCAATAACTTTAATTATCTGTGTATATGTGGAATTTAATAAAATGGGATATAGTACAGTGCCATAACCTTGTTACCCTTTAAATTGTAATATAATATAATTCCAATATAGGTACACATCTAGTCAATTTCCATTTTATATGCTCTAAAAACAGGTTTCTATAACTTGTTTGTTATAAATTAGAAGGAAGTAGACTGGAATATCAGTGCATGCTTGTATTATAAAATTAATATTGAATTTAGTTCATTCATCCTTTGTTTAAACTAGTAATAGAGAGTAGTTGTTTCAAGTTTATAAAGACACTTTGGTACTGTAATGAAAAGCATAGAGCTTTTCAAAGAGTTGTTACCCTTTAAATTCTAATATAAGCAGCTTTCCTATACAGATCTAGTCAATTTCCATTTTTATATACTCTAAAAGCAAGCTTTCTGTGGCACATGAAGTCACTTTGTTTTCATTCTAATCACATAAGTAGTACTGCTGTAATGACATGCACTAAAGTGCTTAACCTCCCTGCGGTCTTATCCAGCTTCTTTTCAAGTGACGTATCTCACGTGATGTCCAAGATGATTATTGATAACTCAGCATTTCTCTTCAATCAAAGGGAAAAAGCTTTGCCTTTTAGTGCGTCTACTGGGTACTTTACACTCTAATTGACAAAAGGTCCAATACTTTCCAACTTCTTAAGAAAAGTTAGTGATTCTCCAATGACAGCTATGGTGCTAGTATTTTTAGTTCGTGCTCAATGTATCGACAAAGTTAACTGCCAAAAGTTAGTAAAACTGTCATAACTTTAAAAAGCATTGTGTTTCTATTCTTTCCTAAAATATATGTTTCACTCACCATATTGAATACAACTACATGTATTCAATAATTATTGGTTTAATTTGGTAAAATATATTCAAAGAACATATCGCACACAATCTTATTAAGATTTAATGCTAGCAAACAAACAATGACAAATTTCTAGATGCACATATAGTGCATATCTGTTTATTCTCTTTATGTCATACATTTATTAGTTTGGAGAGACTGCACTCCATGTGGCTGCTAAGAAGAACCATACCGATATTGCACTTCTTCTGATTGAGAGTGGGTGTACTGTTGATATTGAGAATAATGTGAGTTAATGTAGGTTGTAGTATTCATTAATAAAGCCACTTATGTAGTACTTCTTATGTTTATATATCTGTACTTAAACAAGCTAACCTCACTTCAGCTGATGGGCAAATTTCTTCACCTTATCAACAAACAGATGGGTATAGGAGAGTCTAGAATCAAACTAGACCTATTGGCAACAACAGTAGTCTTGTCTCCAGACTATATCAATAAATTAGAGTCTTGTATCTTTGACTTGATTATCTTAGGATAAGAATTATTGCAATTATACACAATCTTAGAATTTAGTCATTTCCACAATCCTAGTATACATATCATTTCCTGTACCAAGATAATTGATAAAAGATACCAGACTATATTTCACTATGGGGCATAGTATTTTGGGGACAAGACTAACCTCAGACAATCATTTTGCCAACAGTAGAATGGGTTAGCTAAAATATATGTTTCACTCACCATATTGAATACAACTACATGTATTCAATAATTATTGGTTTAATTTGGTAAAATATATTCAAAGAACATATCGCACACAATCTTATTAAGATTTAATGCTAGCAAACAAACAATGACAAATTTCTAAATGCACATATAGTGCATATCTGTTTATTCTCTTTATATCATACATTTATTAGTTTGGAGAGACTGCACTCTATGTGGCTGCTAAGAAGAACCATACCGATATTGCACTTCTTCTGATTGAGAGTGGGTGTACTGTTGATATTGAGAATAATGTGAGTTAATGTAGGTTGTAGTATTCATTTATAAAACCACTTATGTAGTACTTCATATGTTTATATATTTGTACTTAAACAAGATAAACTCAGTTCAGCTGATGGGCAAATTTCTTTACCTTATCAACAAACAGATGGGTATAGGAGAGTCTAGAATCAAACTAGACCTATTGGCAACAACAGTAGTCTTGTCTCCAGGCTATATCAAAAAATTAGAGTCTTGTATCTTTGACTTGAATATCTTAGGATAAGAATTATTACAATTATACACAAGTCTTGTTTTCTTATCAAGTCTAACAATAGTAATTACTTTCAATTGTCATGTGATAATAATAACATTCATAAGATGAAATTGGAATTTAGTCATTGCCACAATCCTGGTATAAATATCATTTCCTGTACCAAGATAATTGATAAAAGATACCAGACTATATTTCACTATGGGGCACAGTATTTTGGGGACAAGACTAACCTCAGACAATCATTTTGCCAACAGTAGAATGGGTTAGCTTATTAAATGTTTATTACTTTATATAATGAGACGTAACTGATGATAGACTTATTACATGTGGTCAAAATCTAAATGTAATTGTCTTCTGTCTATATATCTTTGCTTATCAATATATATATATATATGTGTGTGTGTGTGTGTTACACTGTAGCCTCTCTACCCATTTTTAAAAATATCAAGAGACTTTAAAAAGCATTGTGTTTCTATTGGCTCCTAAAATATATGTTTCACTCACCATATTGAATATAACTATTCAATAATTATTAGTTTAATTTGGTAAAGTTATTCAAAGAACATATCGCACATAATCTTATTAAGATTTAATGCTAGCAAACAAACAATGACAAATTTCTAAATGCACATACAGTGTATATCTGTTTATTCTCTTTATGTAATACATTTATTAGTACAGAGAGACTGCACTCCATTTGGCTACTGAGAAGAACCATACCGACATTGCATTTCTTCTGATTGATGGTGGGTGTACTGTTGATATTGAGAATGATGTGAGTTAATGTAGGTTGTAGTATTCATTAATAAAGCCACTTATGTAGTACTTCATGTTTATATATCTGTACTTAAACAAGCTAGCCTCTCTTCAGGTGATGGGCAAATTTCTTCATCATATCAACAAACAGATGGGTATAGGAGAGTCTAGAATCAAACTAGACCTATTGGCAACAACAGTAGTCTTGTCTCCAGACTATATCAATAAATTAGAGTCTTGTATATTTGACTTGAATATCTTAGGATAAGAATTATTACAATTGTCCCCAAATCTTGTTTTCTTATCAAGTCTAACAATAGTAATTACTTTCAATTGTCATGTGATAATAATAACATTCATAAGATGAAATTGGAATTTAGTCATTGCCACAATCCTGGTATAAATATCATTTCCTGTACCAAGATAATTGATAAAAGATACCAGACTATATTTCATTATGGGGCACAGTATTTTGGGGACAAGACTAACCTCAGACAATCATTTTGCCAACAGTAGGATGAGTTAGCTTATTAAATGTTTATTACTTTATATAATGAGACATAACTGATGATAGACTTATTACATGTGGTCATAATCTATATATACTTCTTTCTATATATCTAAATGTATATATATGTGTGTGTGACACTGTAGCCTCTCTACCCATTTTTAAAAATATCAAGAGACTTTAAAAAGCATTGTGTTTCTATTCTCTCCTAAAGTATATGTTTCATTCACCATATTGAATATAACTATTCAATAATTGTTAGTTTAATTTATATTCAAAGAACATATCGCACACAATCTTATTAAGATTTAATACTAGCAAACAAACAATGACAAATTCCTAAATGTACATACAGTGTATATCTGTTTATTCTCTTTATGTCATACATTTATTAGTACGGAGAGACTGCACTCTATGTGGCTGTTGAGATGAACCATACCGATATTGCACTTCTTCTGATTGATGGTGGGTGTACTGTTGATATTAAGAATAATGTGAGTTAATGTAGGTTGTAGTATTCATTAATAAAACCACTTATGTAGTACTTCATATGTTTATATATCTGTACTTAAACAAGCTAGCCTCTCTTCAGGTGATGGGCAAATTTCTTCACCATATCAACAAACAGATGGGTATAGGAGAATCTAGAATCAAACTAGACCTATTGGCAACAACAGTAGTCTTGTCTCCAGACTATATCAATAAATTAGAGACTTGTATCTTTGACTTGAATATCTTAGGAAAAGAATTATTACAATTGTCCCCAAATCTTGTTTTCTTATCAAGTTTAACAATAGTAATTACTTTCAATTGTTATGTGATAATAATAACATTCATAAGATGAAATTAGAATTTAGTCATTGCCACAATCCTGGTATAAATATCATTTCCTGTACCAAGATAATTGATAAAAGATACCAGACTATATTTCACTATGGGGCACAGCATTTTGGGGACACAACTAACCTCAGACAATCATTTTGCCAACAGTAGGATGGGTTAGCTTATTAAATGTTTATTAAACTTATTACGTGTGGTCAAAATCTATATATACTTGTCTTCTTTCTATATACCCATTTTTAAAAATATCAAGAGATTTTAAAAAGCATTGTGTTTCTATTCTCTCCTAAAATATATGTTTCATTCACCATATTGAATATAACTATTCAATAATTATTAGTTTAATTTATATTCAAAGAACATATCGCACACAATCTTATTAAGATTTAATGCTAGCAAACAAACAGACTATATTTCACCATGGGGTATGTTTGTTTGGACACAAGACTAACCTCAGACAATCATTTTGCCAATAGTAGGAGGGGCTAGCTTATTAAATGTCTATCACTTTATATAATTAAACATAATAGGTGATAGACTTATTACATGTGGTCAAAATCTATATGTAGTTGTCTTCTTTCTATATATCTTTGATTATCAAAATATTTTTAAAAATCACATCTTTAGTCTCTATAGTTTATAGGATATAATTATACAACATATTATATTTACATATATGCAGTAATCTATGTATTATTATTTTTATCACATACATATATATATTATGAATATGTAATATGATATACATTAATCTACTATAGTAGCATTACTACTACATAATAGAAAATGACTTATTACATTCTCTTTGTATTCTTAGGATGATGATACTGCTTTACACTATGCAGCCTTGTTTAACAATGTTGACCTTATTAGGGCAATTATGGACCATACTGTTCAGATTGATATTAAAAATAAGGTAGATATATATTTACAATTACAACTATGTTAAGAACCATCCATTATACAAGATTGTAGGTCTGACATGGATAGACAGTTATATATATATATTATATGTATATATGTATGCATAGGTGTAGGAAGGAAACACAAAGTTTGGGGGAGGGGGCAACATATGATCAAAATCAATTTTATTATTATAATAAACATGCTGGTCAAACAAAATTATTTATTAAATTTACCAAAATATGACAGGATTAACTGAGATGGCAACCATTACATTGTCAATTTCATCTGTTAGGTCTTTGTGTACATGCAGTAACCTACAACTATTCAATCATTTTTCAGTCATTGTAGATCTTAGGTATGTGAGGAGACGTTTAAGTACTGAAAAGGTTCGCTCACTGGTGGAAGATATGATTGGTATTGTAAAATACAATCTAAGTAATTTATGAACTTCACAAGCAACAGATTTATATGCCTCATTGCATCACATACCGTACACATAGAAGTGATTTTATGCACAGTAGGACAGCCTTCCAATACAGTTACTATATCATCATTTTCCATTTCCAAGTCTTCATCATGTTCCACCTGAGAGCAAAGACTCTTTTTTACTCTGCCAAGCATATCGATTATACTAGCTTGTCTTTTTCTAGCCATTTTAAGGGCAAGACAATGGTGTGACTGAATTAGTACAGCTGCTGAGTACTGTTATCAGTGTGAATCTGATTATAATGTGCATTGAATAATTGTGCAATACAATTAGAATACTGAGGTGCTGATTGGATGATCACACCTCAATATTGTGCATAGTACATTAAATAGTAAAATGTAAAGGTCAGGTGAAAAGTGGGGGAGGGGGGGGGGACAACTGCCCCCCTCCCCGATTCCTACACCCCTGGTACATGCATGGGACAAGTGGACATAGACATTCAAACATATGTGATGTATATTGTAAAGGTTCTGTTTAAGAGGATATCATCTGTTTAAGATATACATTGTATGTTTTAGTTGTTTGAAAGAAAACCCCTTGATATTATTAAAGAGAGTTATTGTCCATTCCATATTAACATCTTCTTTGAACCTTCCTCAGTTTAAAAATACTCTGAGTTAAAGAAATGCCAGGCATTAGGTTACCACTTAACCAATAATCTTATATAGATGTACATGTATGAGACATGTGAACATAGATATTCAAACATATGTGATGTATATTGTAAAGGAGTTGGGAGTTTCTTTACCACGTTATTCATGTTTGTAAGAAGAAGTAATTAAGTACTTAATTACATTTTCAGATCAATGTAACTTCACAATAAACTTGGATGATTTTGTTGCTACTTTTTAAACTTGTTAAATTATAATAACTGCACATCAAGTGGTTTTCTTTCAAACAATTAAAGTATACAATGTATGTCTTAAATAGATGATATCCTTTTAAACAGAACCTTTACAATATATTTGTAAGAAGAAAGATTATTTGAGCTTTATAAACATGATAAAATTTATTCTGAAAAAAGTACAGAACGTTTCGACCAAAGGGTCTTCATCAGCTGTATGAAACTAGGCAAAAAAAGTCACGCTTTTATAGCAATGCATGATTGTTTCGAAACATTCTGTACTTTTTAAAAGAAAACCCCTTGATGTGTAGCTATTATCTTTTAACAAGTTTAGAAAGTAACAACAAAATCATCCAAGTTTGTTGCGAACTTTACATTGACGTGAAAATATAATTAAGTACTTAATTACTTTTGTTATATACATTATAGTTTGTACTAGTATATAACATTAATATTATATCTTGTTAAGGATGGCAGGACTCCATTGCACATAGCATGTGATGAAGGTCATGATAAAGTAGTACAAGTATTACTAGACCATGGTGTTAAAGTGGATGTTCCAGACAAGGTCAGTGACATCTTATATGTATTATGTTAAGTTATGTAACACAACAGAAGTTAATGTAGCTACATTATCACACATAAACAAGCAAAAAAATGTCTATGTGTTAAGCTATGATTTCAATTATTAAATATCAATACAACATATTACCTTGTAATAAATCATATTCATTGTTAAGGAGACTTGTTTTTCATTCCATATTAAGACCTACCTTGTATGTCCCTCAATTTAAAAATACTTTAAAATGCCAGGCATTAGTGTAATGCTAAACCTTTACTTATTAATCCTTATCTGACAACAAATAGAAAAACAAGTTTTCTTTTCTGTTACATGTTCAGCCTTTTTGAGTCACTTTATAATAACATTACCTATATATATTTTCTTTAGTTTTTCAAAGCTTTAACGATAGTGAAAACATTTATTAGCATCAAAAGTTGACACACCAATTAATTATGATCCAACAGGAACTAGTTTTTTTCTGTGAAAAATTGAAATGGCTGTAATAGATGCTATTACCAGGAGCAACTGTCTGTAAATCAACATTTTTAGAATGTATTAAAGTACTCATATATCATCTGGTCAACTACAATGTATTAGTTGATGTAGTTGTATAATTATGTTCATTTAGGAAGTTAGCAAAGGATGATCTGTATGTGTTGGTTGATATTACTTAGCAATTGTTATAATCATGGATCAATAGACATTTTAAAATGTCATTTATAATTACTACAAAAGATATAATATATAGACACAGCTAGCAGTCAATATGTAGGTATTAAAGGTTCTTTTATTTCAATGTACTTTTTGTTTTATAAATTGCACAGAAATTGTATATTGAGAATTCAGCAATTTTTATCAGATTACAATCTGTGATCTCTAAACAAACAGCAAATCCTCATCTTTGAATAGAGCTACATGAGATATAATTTTTATTGTTTGATTTAACAAGTATACTATATAACCAAATAATAATAATATAATTAACAATATCTAGTAAAACAACTTCTATAACTTGACAAAAAATTTGAATACTTATATATTATTTTTGAATTATCCAGTAAACATGACAATGTAGACTAGTATATGACAAGACAATAGTGTGTGACATTTGTATAGTCTCACTTAATATGTCTTATTTAACACAATGTATTTGTTATTATTTAGTATGGCAGAACACCTCTACATGGTGCCTATGGGAATGGTAAAGATGACATTGTCAAATTGTTAACAGAATCAGGAGCTAGTAATTTGGAGGCAGTGAAAATTGTAAATGAAATGTAATATTTAAATAGAAATAAAGTTTGATTAAATTAATTTTATAGATAGGAGACAAAGTTAGCAATATTAACATAATCATAGTAATATTAAATCCTCTATTAATAATGATAACACTATTGTTTAGTTATACATTATAACTCATTAATTAGTTACATAAAGTAAATGATGTAATGTAATGATCTGTTAATTATAATATATCAATACTATGTCATGTTATGTGAACATAAATCTGTGATCTTTTCTACAGGACACTTTACTACTCATATCTGCAATAGAAGGTGATTTAGAAGGTGTTAGAGACTCACTCACCAAACAAGCCAATATTAACATTGCTGATGAGGTATACACTATATTTATGTACCTATTTACTTTAAACTTCCAAAAGTTCAGCAAATTAGATTCTTGTTTTGTTAATTTTATGCCCAGTTCTATAGTTATCATAACTAAAGTTTTAATGTAATTAGTGAACCTCACCACTTATGATCAGTAATAATGTTTGTCTAGACTATAGGCTATTTTGGAGAATTGACACTTCAGATTTGAGACACTACTTAGCAAATATATGTTCTAATATAATGTACTCATAGACTTACTTGTTTCTTTAAATTAAATTTGTAATAACAAGAGTATTATTATGAAATATTGTACTAAAAAAATAATAACCAGTTTAATGCACATATTGTTATAGGGTTTATATCTATTCTTTTTATATCATACATTAGTATGGAGACTCATGTCCTGTTTCCTGTTTATTCTAAAAGTAGTAACTGTAACTTTAGATGTCATATGAAAGTAAAGATATTTATTTCCCAAGATTTGAATTGTCCAATTTATTAGACACCATGATTTCTACCATAGTTGTCTGTGAATGAGACTATTAGACATTATGACAATGTTTAAAAGTTGTTATTGCAATCAACATACCAGATGAATCATACATAACTATTTTATTTTATATTTGCTGTTCTTGAATTGGATACTAATACTAATGTTTTATCTACAAAAGACCAGAACTATTTTAATCAGCTAGAATCCTACAAGTAGAATCTTTCAAAGTTATATACATGCATGTTAGCAAACATTGGTACTAGTATAAACTTGTGAGGTAGCTTAAGTTTTTGTAAATCTTTGTGGCAATTGTAAAAACAATTAATAACCACTATGTCAACATTGTGTTACTCTCAACCATTTCACATAATGTTATTTTAACAGTACTTCAATCTAAATCCCATCCTCAGACCACCACAGCCTGCAACAAAGTAGTCTGATATTTAGTTTGTTTATACTGGGATAGGATGTCCCAAATCTTGCAATAAGGATCTTGATCCCAATTTTTAAAAACATAATTCTAGCTGTGATAATAATCACATTGATAAGCCAAAAATTGAATTAGTGATTTCATTAATACCAATATACACATCATTTTCTGTCCCAAAAAATGAAGGAAAGATACCACACTACCTGTTGCAATGATGTATGGTGGTTTGGAAAGGGAGTACCTGATAGAAGGGTTAGCTCTTTAAACTCAAGCACATAGAGTACATACACATCATATCAATGAAAGTATATCTACTGTAGTAGTAGCTAATTGCTACATAGATATAATACAATTTCCATTTATACTTGCTCTAACATATCATAACATCTTTGAAGATATCTACAGGTTATTTGACAATATATTTACATGTATATTTTAATGATAAATATAAAATAAATGATCTTGTCTTTATTTCTGTACTATCTCATAATATTGTCTGTACTTGTAGTTATTTCTCTAGTTATGACACTGTAGCCTCTCTACCCATTTTAAAAGTATCAAGAGACTTTAAAAAGCATTGTTTTTCTATCGGCTCCTAAAATATATGTTTCACTCACCATAGTCAATATAACTATTCAATAATTATTAGCTTAATTTGGTAAAGTTATTCAAAGAACATATCGCACACAATCTTATTAAGATTTAATGCTAGCAAACAAACAATGACAAATTTCTAAATACACATACAGTGTACATCTGTTTATTCTCTTTATGTAATACATTTATTAGAATGGAGAGACTGCACTCTATGTGGCTGCTGAGATGAACCATACCGATATTGCACTTCTTCTGATTGAGAGTGGGTGTACTGTTGATATTGAGAATATTGTGAGTTAATGTAGGTTGTAGTATTCATTAATAAAGCCACTTATGTAGTACTTCATATGTTTATATATCTGTACTTAAACAAGCTAACCTCACTTCAGCTGATGGGCAAATTTCTTCACCTTATCAACAAACAGATGGGTATAGGAGAGTCTAGAATCAAACTAGGCATATTGGCAACAACATTAGTCTTGTCTCCAGACTATATCAATAAATTAGAGTCTTATATCTTTGACTTGATTATCTTAGGAAAAGAATTATTACAATTATACCCAAATCTTGTTTTCTTATCAAGTCTAACAATAGTAATTACTTTCAATTGTTATGTGATAATAATAACATTCATAAGATGAAATTAGAATTTAGTCATTGCCACAATCCTGGTATAAATATCATTTCCTGTACCAAGATAATTGATAAAAGATACCAGACTATATTTCACTACACTGTAAAAATTAATATGTCATTTTAACAATTGGTTTGTACTTTACATGGGTGGATTACCATGGAATGTAGAATTTATGTGAATTACTCATTGTATAATTTGTTGCTATGTACCAGTACAACATACCAAGAAATTATGTAGTGAGCAATTCTCAAGAATTCTATATTCCATAGTAATCTATCTATGTACACTACAAATTAGTTGTTAAATTGACATATTAATTTTTACAGTGTATGGGGCACAGTATTTTGGGGACAAGACTAACCTCAGACAATCATTTTGCCAACAGTAGGATGGGTTAGCTTATTAAATGTTTATTACTTTATATAATGAGACGTAACTGATGATAGACTTATTACATGTGGTCAAAATCTATATGTACTTGACTTCTTTCTATATATCTAAATGTATATATATGTGTGTGTGACACTGTAGCCTCTCTACCCATTTTCAGGAAACTTTAAAAAGCATTGTGTTTCTATTGGCTCCTAAAATATATGTTTCACTCACCATATTGAATACAACTACATGTATTCAATAATTATTGGTTTAATTTGGTAAAATATATTCAAAGAACATATCGCACACAATCTTATTAAGATTTGTTCCTAGCAAACAAACAATGACAAATTTCTAAATGCACATACAGTGTATATCTGTTTATTCTCTTTATGTCATACATTTATTAGTTTGGAGAGACTGCACTCTATGTGGCTGCTAAGATGAACCATACCGATATTGCACTTCTTCTGATTGAGAGTGGGTGTTCTGTTGATATTAATAATGTGAGTTAATGTAGGTTGTAGTATTCATTTATAAAGCCACTTATGTAGTACTTCTTATGTTTATATATCTGTACTTAAACAAGCTATCCTCACTTCAGTTAATGGGCAAATTTCTTCACCATATCAACAAACAGATGGGTATAGGAGAGTCTAGAATCAAACTAGACCTATTGGCAACAACAGTAGTCTTGTCTCCAGGCTATATCAAAAAATTAGAGTCTTGTATCTTTGACTTGAATATCTTAGGATAAGAATTATTACAATTATACACAAGTCTTGTTTTCTTATCAAGTTTAACAATAGTAATTACTTTCAATTGTTATGTGATAATAATAACATTATAAGATGAAATTAGAATTTAGTCATTGCCACAATCCTGGTATAAATATCATTTCCTGTACCAAGATAATTGATAAAAGATACCAGACTATATTTCACTATGGGGCACAGTATTTTGGGGACAAGACTAACCTCAGACAATCATTTTGCCAACAGTAGGATGGGTTAGCTTATTAAATGTTTATTACTTTATATAATGAGACGTAACTGATGATAGACTTATTACATGTGGTCATAATCTAAATGTAATTGTCTTCTTTCTATATATCTTTGATTATCAATATATATATATGTGTATGTGTGTGACACTGTAGCCTCTATACCCATTTTTAAAATATCAAGAGACTTTAAAAAGCATTGTGTTTCTATTGGCTCCTAAAATATATGTTTCATTCACCATATTGAATATAACTATTCAATAATTGTTAGTTTAATTTATATTCAAAGAACATATATTCATAGAACATAATTAAACATAATAGGTGATAGACTTATTACACGTGGTCAAAATCTATATGTAGTTGTTTTCTTTCTATATATCTTTGATTATCAAAATATTTTTAAAACTCACATCTTTTAGTCTCTATAATTTATAGGATATAATTATACAACATATTGTATTTACATGTATACTGTATTCTATGTATTAATTATTTACATCATATACATGTATAAATATATAAAATTATATACATTAATCTACTATAGTAGCATCATTAATTATTACATAATAGCAAATGACTTATTTATTATACTGTCTTTGTATTTTTAGTATGATGACACTGCTTTACATTGTGCAGCTCGCCATGACAATGTTGGCCTTATTAAAGCAATTATGGACCATACTGTTCAGATTGATGTTCAGAATAATGTGAGTATAAATTTAAAACTACAACAATATACCATCCCTTCTACAAGATTGTATTTCTGACATGGACAGACAGTGTGTCACATGGTCCTAACATGTTTTGGATATAATATGTATATATATATATATACATGTATAAAATAAAAGTCACTTGTATTAACTGCTGATGCACATGACAAATAATGAATTTAAATAACTATTGTAAAAGTTTCTGAAAGCAAAGAATCATCTTTGAGCAGAACCATAATTTCCTAAATTCCTCAGTGTTCTAATTTGGCAAATATATATACTATATTTCTTCCATTAAATGTCCTAGTCATTTAATCACAACATTCTTGACCAGGTGTTTGTTTGAAGTAGGTGTTTATTTATCTTTAAACTTCTCAACAGTTAACCAATAAATCACTAATACTGACAACTGAATAGTAAAATGTAATAAAATGGTAGAAATGCTATCATGTGATATCAAGCATACTACTGACTGTACTCATACCAGGCATTTCTTCCTATCAGGTGTTTATTTATACAACCACAATAATTATACCTGATATTTATCTAATATAGGGATTTATTCAAAGTAGGCAGACAGAAATTAATAACTTAATTTATCCGTATTCTTAATTAGGGATTTTAATAAAATGGAATATAGTACAGTGCCACAAGCTTGTTACCCTTTAAATTATAATATAATATAATTCCAATATAGGTATGCATCTAGTGAATTTCCATTTTTATATGCTCTAAAAGTAGGTTTTCTTTGGCTCTGTAACTGGTTTGTTATAAATTAGAGCTAAGTAGACTGGAATATCAGTGCATACTTGTATTATGAATATTGAATTTAGTCCATTCATACTTTGTTTAAACTAGTAATAGAGAGTACTTTTTTCAAAGTTTATAAAGACACTTTGGTACTGTAATGAAAAGCATAGAGCGTAGACTAAAGACAAAAAAACAACAGATGGAATTACCAGTTCACACAACATACACAGTTGTATATGTTAGTTGCCTGTATCACACTTAGTTATGAAACAGTTTTAAAATATGGAGTACAGACATTGTTATAAATACTTGAAATCACCTATGACCATATGAAATCACTTTGTCTTTATTCTAATCATATAACTAATGCTGCTGTAATAAAGGAAATTTTTAGCCCTTAAATTATTCTTCCTACTCCATAATATATATGACTTTGTAGCTTTAAAATTATTGTTACATGTAATACAAATTACACATTATATGCTGTATTGATATTTACATTAAGTGTAATTAACCTTGAACAGTAGAAATTAAACAAACATTAGACAAATATCAATTGTCTTGAAACCTACACATTGTTATAACACATGGAGATGTCATTCTTGAGATGTCATATTGAAATGAACAAAATGGATCATATTATCATAAACATTGTGGTACTTTGAATGATTTAAAAGATCAATTTATTTCTTGTACATCAATTAAAGTAATATAAGAATGGTTTACTGTCTTATCATTTTTCAACCTTTATCAAACTAGGTCATGTATTTTGAAGTCAACACATATAATAATTATAATAATATTGTCTCATTTATTATTGTCTGTCAATTAAGTGTAAAACCAACAATATTGTAGAACTTAATGAATTCTTTCTCTCTTAGAGTGGAAACACACCACTTCATGATGCTTGTTCTCGTGGTTCAGTTGATGCTATCAAGTTTCTCATATCATCTGGGCGTGTGGATCCAATGTCCAAGAATAATGCTGAACAAGCACCTATGGAACTTGTTCCTCAAGATGACAAGAATCGTTTTGAAATTTTAAAAATATTTGAGCCATTTCAGCAAAGTCAATCAGACTTCCCTGTAGAGTCCTATAGTAAAGTCTTTACATGTGGTGACACTGCATCAGGTAAAAGTTCTCTTACTGCTGTCATCATGGAACGAGCTAAGAAACCAGCTAATCACAAATTTGATACAACTGAATGTGTCACAGTACAGCCACTAACTGCTGGTATTGAACCACATACCTTTACAAGCCACGAAATCGGGAATGTCGTCCTCTATGACCTCGCTGGTCATAGGGAATATTACAGTAGTCATGCTGCTGTCCTAGAAAATCTCATGTTAAGCTCACCTGCTGTGTTTTTGATTCTTTTCAAGCTTATTAATGCAATTGAGATGATGAGAAAAGAATTATATTACTGGTTTAACTTCATTGAAAATGTCAGCAAAGGAATGAAAAGTTCAAAGCAATCCCAAATAATTGTCATTGGAAGTCGACTTGATGAGCTAACTACTAGCTTGGATCCAATATCTGAATTGGTGGATGAAGTTGTTGAGAAAGCGGCCTATTCACAAGAATTCTGTGGGTTCATACCAATGGAATGTCATCGTCCTGGAGGTAAAGGAGTCAAAGAGTTTATTGTTACATTGTCAAAGAGCTGTAAAGCTGTTCTTGATCGATCTGACAAAATCAGTTTTTATTGCCACGTCCAATTCTCTTTTCTGCAGTTTCTTCAAAGAGTAGCTATTAGTTTGGAAGAGCTGTGTACTTTGTTAAGAGAGCGTAATGATCCTTCTCTTCCATCTGAAATATCAGTGTTACTTGACTTCCTGACCACTTTAAGTGATAAGGGTCTTATCTTATTCCTTAGAAATGAGAAACGTCAAAGTTGGATAGTTATAAACAGAGCTATTCTACTATCAGAAATCAATGGTGTCCTCTTTGCTCCAGCAGCAATCAAACGGGTTTATCGAGATATTGCAAGTAATACTGGCATTGTACCTTTATCAGCTCTCAAGGAAGCATTTCCTAAATATAATACTGATATGTTAGTTGGTTTTCTTCAAAATCTTCAGTTTTGCCACATGATTGAATCAAGCACATCTGGAACTCTTAAAACTAACATATCAGCATCAATTCCTCTGCCATTAAATGAGCTCCTTTTTTTTCCAGCACTCATCAGTGCTGAACCACCCACTGATATTAAAATAGAAAATGGGTTAGGATGGTGTCTGTGGTGTCCAGACCCCAATGAGTTTCTGTCTACACGATTTCTTCACGTACTTCTCCTTTGGATTGCTTATATTTACTGCCTCCCATTTCGAGATGCACCTGGTTTTATCAATGTAACCAGTCCATCTGTACAAAAGTTAGCACGTTGTTGTACAGTATGGACTAATGGTATATATTGGGAAGATGAAGTCAAGGTTGTTGTTGAAGTAACGGAACACAATCGATGTGTTACAGTTCTTGCATCAAACAAAGAGATTGAAGAAAGTCACTATGTCTTTAACTCAGTCATTAAGAATGTCTTGGATCTTAAGAACCAGCTGTGCTCATGTCGGAGTAATGAATACATTATTCCATCTAACGAGGTTGCTAATGCTCACAGTATTGGCATCAGTGAACGTACTCTTTATTGTATTGAAAATGTAGCTCGTGCTGTGCTCACTAATGGCAAAGTGAAAAGTACCAGTAACAAACAAAGTGATGTTAAAATTGTTGTTGGTGATCAGGATCCATTTCTTTGCATTGCTCCTTTAGTGACACAAGCACTGTTCAACTCAAGTAATGCTGAATTACTAGTTCAAGATGACTATCTTCAACATATTAAAGAAAGTTGTCCTGATTCTTCTATGTTATCAGTTGAATGTACCTACATCTTTATAAGAGAACACTGCAGTCAGCTTAGTATTTTTGCTGGACGTAACCCTCTGGTAAATGAAAGTGTTGTTATTCATTTATGTATAACATTTATTACATCTGTTATAACATCATATGTATGTCATTTTAATTTTACTTTATTGTATTTGCTTTCTGTCTTCAGGATCTTGCTTTCCCTTCATTAACTGAATGTGACATTACACGTGCCTCTAAATCACTTGTTGAGAAGACAAACCAAGGTTAATCTTTGTTTGATGATGTTATTACATATACCTAATTGATTGTCATAATATTTACAAATATTGTCACATTTCTCATTGTAGCTTGTTCTGTTTTGTATTTTGTAGGTACTCATGAAATAGGAGCAGCTGCTAGCTCAAGTACTCCCTCTTTAAGTAATTTATTATACAACTGTTGTTATTATTAATATTCTAATTTATCATATAAAATAGGAGCATCAAATGACACTGCTGATTCATCACATCTTAATACACCAGTGGAAAATGTATTAGGTAAGACTACAAGAAGTTAATGGCTTGTTTGTGTGTTTGTCATTATTACTATAATATTGTTTAAAACTTGATTTTAAGGCTGTGTATATTCTATTGTAGATATTGACCAGATTCTTTTTAAAGTTCCAACAACGAAAGATGTTTTAACTTTACTAATGCCTATTAAAGACCAATGGTATACCATTGGGGTCTCACTTGAAGTCACCGATGGAGAATTAAATTCCTTGAAGACAAGCAATAACTCAGCAGAGACAAATCTATCAATTGTGGTTCAAAAATGGCTGGACATGAAGTCAAATGAAGCAATATGGAAAGCATTATTAAAGGAAGTGGAAGGTCCAATTGTTAAAAATTGTAAAGTTGGTAATGAAATTCGTACATTTCTAAAGAAACCTGATGTGTATACTAAATATGTCAAGCATTAATATTTTTTTTTATGTATTTCCCTTATCCTTCCCATATAATCTTTTATAGTATATTATTAACATATCAGAAATTGAGATGTCTCTTCTCTAACTAAAATTACATTATCCTTCTTAATTTTTGTATTACATATGTTATGTTTCATATTGAAAATTTAATTTGTTGTTGTCTTTTTTAACACAATTATATTACTTTGTAACAAGTCCTACTGTGACACATCCATCAATTTTTCCATTCATCCCCCTTCATTCATTTACCTATCCATTTATAGATTAGGTAACTTATCCTACAACATAGGTGTATAATAGAATCAGTTACTTCAGTAGTTACCTTAAAATGTCCTCTCCTATCTCAACTTGAAAGTATCATGCATAGAGAAACATTGCAAAAGTAGGGGATCAATGATCAAAGGGAGTACAGTCTTTTAGCAATAAACGTATTTAATATACATTGTTGATAATGACTGTGAAGCACTGAAATGAAATGTGTTTGATATAATCATTTGACAAATGTATATATAGGACATCATGTATAGGATCTTTACTCACCTCCATTAATTGCTCCAAATGTCAATAAACTCACCAAGATTTTAACTCAGTCAATAAGAAAGTCTTGAGTCTTAAGAAGCATTTTTGTTCACGTAGAAGTCAAGAATATGATTGCACCAAATCAGGTATCTACTGCTTATACTCCTGATGTCTGTGACGACACGCTTTACTTGATAGAAGATCGATATTACTTTTCTGTTCTTACAAAAGCTAATGTTATGGACACAGATGACACTTCACTTGATATCAAAGAACTAAAGATCCATTTCTTCTCATTGCTCCTTTGGTAAGACAAGCACTGTTCAATACAAGTAATGCTGAGTCACCAGTTCAAGTTAGTTGTCTTACTTTAATCGTCTTTCGAATGTAGCCATGTCTCTATAAAGGATCACTGTAGCAGATTGAGTGTTTTTGCTGGACATAATCCTTTGGTAAGTGAATCTACTATTATTTAATTATTTTGTTTTAATGTACATGTAACAATGTACATTTAATTTTAAATTTGAACGTTATCATATTGTTCTGCTCTATCTTTATCATGTACAGGATCTTGCATTTCATCCATTAGCAATTTACATTAGTTTGACAAGGGATGGAAAATGATTAATCATGGCAACATCCAGAAAGCAAATATTTTGTTAAGGCATTTGAAGTCATGGGACAATATGATATACTCAAAAACAACTGTCAATTGCTTTTTAGAGATCTAGCAGAGCAGTTTGGTGTTCCAAAAATCAACCTTCTACAATAACTGATATTCTCTTGTTTCATGGTTGAAGTCTCTACACTCAAACAATAGAGGAGACACAGATTTCTTATTTGTTTTGTAATCTATTATTGAAGACTTAGTTTTTCTCATACAATTTGGAAAAGGCTGATGTATGAAGTTACTTGCACTTTAACTGATAGCTATTGACATCATTATATCAGTAGACTATATTCATATAATAGTAGACACTTTGAGATTTGTAATAAGTGTATTACAAATTGGTGGCAACATGTCACACAATGTATTTTTCATGTCAAGTTATACTATTAATAATACATCTTAATTATATTGAGTTCACATTTGAAGTAGATTAGTTGATTGATGGTCACTTGAGTTGTATACATAAATACAAACATATGCTGTTTTCATTACTGATTGACAGTCCATATAGTTCCACATTGACATCTCAGAATAGGCATGCATGTTTATATGTGGTTAAGAGGACTGTCCTAATAATATAACTCCACACATATGTCTGTCATCAACAATAACAATCTAGCACTCCATTATTGTTAATATATGCAATCAAAGTCATTTTACACACACAAGCTTATTTTTGATATTGTAATATCTTATTATGCTTCTTTTAGTATAACACATGGATTTTAAAAAAGATTATGTCATTTCAACCAAAACTTGGTTGCTATATTTTTCATCAAAATGAGTCTGACATTGAGTTATTCATGATTAATAAGATAGTGGCTATTTGTACAACACATAAAGTGTATATTTCAATGACAAATTAATATTATACCATATCCCCTTAACTTCAGAACCCAAATGTATTAATTTTATATTGTACTTCCTGCTTCCTATGAATAGCCACTACATATTGATTAGTCATATTCAAAAATTGATGTTGTTATTGAAAAGCCAAACAGCATATACATAGCACAAATTGCTAATGCTATACACTAATCTACCACTAAGTCAACATTACTAATTACTAGTTCATTTATGAGTTCCATTCAAAATTTTAATGGCAATACATGCAAGGAGCAAGTAATCACTGTAGCAAACCAAGTTGGAAATGCATCTATTTTTTATGATTTGGCACTTTGAATAGCAAATCTATACGTATCAATGCTGGAACCAAATATGTTAAAGTTGTTGACACCATCAGCTTTCTCAATGATGGCTTTTCCTTTAAGGAAGCCATCTTCTTGTAAACATACAACAGACTGATCTTTTATTAGTTCTATGAGCACAAGGGAAGAGACACTCCAAATTGAAGACACCAGCCAGTTAAGAACCATGATGGACAGCATAGTTTGGTCTGTAGTGCATATAACCAAGTGGACAGTTAGTAGCACTTGCACAATTCAATGATTCCCAATATCTATATGGTCAATGTAACCACTGAGGCTAAAGGAACGACCATTGAATCGATGGAGTATCACAGATCTGTTAGCTCGTATTCCAATGTATAACATTTTAACAACTAATACTAAAATATTAATTGAGAAATTAATTTACCTGGTTGATCATGAAGGTATGCTGCAATGTACTGGTTAAGGACATTGACATTGAAATTGCATAGGCAAGGGCTGGCAGCTTTCACTTTAAATGATCAATAATGAAGGATTGTTGGTTATCCTTTAGACTATATATCTATCTTGTAAAAAGTAGTCATGATATCTTCTAATTGTTTACATTTAAGCATCTTTGAAATGGATTCTAATAAAATTAATTTCCATATAATATGTTATTACGTTAAGTGTACAAGCATTACAACTAATGTTTCTTTATAAGGACTTGTACACATCTGGTTTTAGTATGTGACAAGTCTATGCATATACATCTCTTTTGTATGAGTCATACTCATGCATGAAACTTACATAAGAAATGACATGCTGAAGTTACTTTTCACTTTTAGCAGTGTAGTAATAACATCAGCTGTTATAATTAATACATTGCATTTTTTATTCTAACAAAAAGTTCTCTGAATGGTCATGTATGTGGCATGGAGGACTGTCTTGTTATAAAATCCATAATGACAGCCCTCATATATAGGCCCAACATCTATGAAATCATTATTTTTAGTTAATATTTATTCAATTTATAAACATGTTCCCTGACAATTAACTCTATGATTCGTTAAATAAAAGTTTGTTATATAAATCAAAGTTTTTTTATCATAGTTTTATCAATACAATTGAAATCGAAGCACAATTCTAGGTTACACAAAGCCAAAGCTAGTTTAACTTAATGTGTATTAAACAAACAACAAGTCAAAAAGTAATCACTTACTCATACCTTCAATTGAAACAATGAACAAATGCTATTTCAATGGAACTAACGTGGTTAGTTCAGTTGAAATAGTATCCATCTTACTTATGATTTCTATTATTGAGCAATAAGCTAATAAAACTACTCTTTGGCTTCTAGTTGGCTTACTAATCGAGTTAGACTAAGTTTTGTTTTATGGTAACTTAGAATTGGGCTTCCATCATATTGATGAAAACTATGGTGACAAAGATCTCAGTTAATTAAAAGCTTTTGTTAGTATATTTGTTATGAAAACAATGTGATGTTCACTACTTGTCAGTGTCTTATACACAATCAAAATGATAATATATTGGAGCGAGTTTTAAAAACTATTTAGTGGTAGTATCTCGTTTTTTGATAGAAAATTGTTTCGATCATTCACAATAATTTTGAAGAAAAGGATCAGTTTCAATCAGAAAAAGAGTTAGTTACGTGATAACGAGAAGTGTTATTACAATAATTTAGCTCATGAGATCCTTCAAATAAAAGATAAAGTCTTACATTGCTGAAGAGATTAATATATCTAAGGAGAATGAGTTAACAAAAATTATTGTTGACAGGAAGGTAGTTGATTGATTCCTAGTTTTATAAATTCATAGGAGCCATGCATTTAGCGATACTTTGAAATCTAGGTGAAAAAACTTGAGAGAGAGCAAAGCCAATGATCAGGCAAGATATACAACACAGAGAAAGAAAAGAATAAGAACTCGAAAGGAGTGAGTAATTCATGTATTAACAGTAATGTTTACTTACATTTGTCTAATTTATAAAAGATGTTTTATCATTATAACAAAGTGATACATGCTGATGAAAAAACTCTTCGTTGGAAATTTAAATAACATAAAAATGCTATATTTAAAGCCATGCAAATTCAATTCTTAATTAAAGCATTATTTTAGTGTTCTCATCATTGAACTGTCACCACAGCTGTAGCAAGATACACTACATAACATTTGTTAGCTGTAAAAGCGTTTTTGTTAAGCTTCATAATTCTATTCTGAGATCATATAATACGAGTATTGAAATCACATTAACCGGCTGATAATACCTTGTATATCAATGTACAAATAAGTACAAATGCATACCAGTAGTGGCAGTGATCATTGAAACCTTGTTGAATAAAATTAAATGAGACGGACAGAGTATCAGATTTAATTCAGTATTCACTGGCACACTCATTATAATTAATTCGCATTTTAGCAGTTTATGTACCAGACCATACAGTTTCTTTTTCATTACTACTTCTTGTATACTATTACTATAAAAATATCTTGCTGCACGTTGATCATTAATGTTTATAATTGAAAATTATTGAAAAAAAATGGAACATGATACAATTTACTAGAGACTACATACTATCTACTAACACTACAAAAGTCTAATGAGTTCATTAATTCAACAACTAACGACAATACCTGCGAGGAAGGTAGCAGGTAATCACTGTCTCAAAGTAGCTAGGAAGACAGTTGGTGTTCATGTTTTTGCATCCTTGAATAGCAAATCCATACGTATCAATGTTGGAACCAAATATGACAAAGTTGTTGCCACTATCAGCTTTCTCAATGATGGCTTTTCCTTTAAGAAAGCCATCTTCTTCAAGTGTAAACATACGACAGACTGGCCTCTGTTTTGCTCTACGAGCACAAGGGAAGAGACGCTCCAAATTGAAGAAGAGACCAGCCAAATAAGTGCCGTGATAGTCAGCATAATTTCGTCTGTAGCGCATATAACCAAGTTGAGAGTTAGTATTAGTTCCACCATTGCCAATTTGTATGTGATCAATGTAACCAGTGAGGTCAAAGATACCACCATGGAATTGATGGAGTACTAAGGACCTGTTTCCATGCATACCAATGTACAAGATTTTAACAACTACAAAAATAAATGAAGTAATGGAATACTAAAATGTTAAGAAAGATAATATACCTGGTTGATCATGAAGGTATGCTGCAATGTACTGATTGAGGACATTGGTATTGAGATTGCATAAGCAAGGTCTGGCAGCTTTGACTTTCAAATGATCAGTATTGAAGGATTGTTGGTTATCCTCAAGACTATCGACTTCATCAAAAGTAGTCATGATATCTTCACTATCAAGTTTTTCATCATCTTGTTTAAGTAAATCCTCATCTGCAACATCTGAAGTCTCATCTATTCTTTCAGCAAGGGATTGATCTGTTGCAAATGCAACTAATGTAAAAGCCAGTAGTAGAGCAAAGATTTTCATGATGTGTACAATGGTATGAGCTGGCTGCAAGAATAAACTGTTCTGTTGTTGGTGTTTTTTTTATACAAAAAGTTCTTACGTGTATCTGTTAGGTGTACCCACAAGTTTATACTTTATTATGGGTTCTAACTTGAAGGGTTGCTTCATGTCAACATTGCTCAATATTATATCACTGCAAATTAAGAATAGATTAGTTATTATGGCCAACTCCTAATCACTTAGGTTTCATATATACCTATAAAATACATTGATAAGTATTAATAGTATTTGCTGTTTTGATTACTAACAATAATAAAATTGACAGTTCAATTACTTCATCAAATGACTCTCATAAATGTCATGTATATAGTATGTTTAGGACTGTCCTGTTATACACCCATAGTGAACCCCTTCATATGTACATATTGGCCCACCATAATTGAGAATTTTGTGCTTGACTAATTAGATTTTAAAATGCATAATGTACATAAAAAGTGTCGTAATTTCATAAAGATTTAGACTGACTGCTTTATGCTCAAAGTTTGAACTTAGGATTGTCTTATATACAATGTTTGCTATAAGAGCTTACAAGTGACCTCTCAAAAAATGGGCGCATCTATAAGATGTTAGTTTGTGGTTTCTGTACACAAAGTAATGCACCCAAAACCTTACATATAAGAGGTCAGGACAGTGACATGGTGAGATAATCACAGGTCACTAGACATCGATTACTTATTTCATATTATGGCTTCAATACCATAATGTACTAAGAACAAAAATGATGTCTTAACATGATCACACCATTAAATATATATGCATGCAAGACATGAGGTGACATGAATGATCACATTTTGCTCTGTACTGAATCCACAAATAAACAACCAGAGTCCAACCACTAATTTCCTATCACTACTATGTTTACTGAAGTAGTAAAATAAATTGTCTGATGGCTTCCCAATACTCATGTTTAGGCTGATAAAACATAATACTGAGAATTCCAATATAAGTAACTCACATACTACTAATTCTACTGTTTGCGTGTTGCAATCAATTATGATATTATATATATATACTTTTATTGAATGTCTGGCATTTCTTTATCATATATTGCATTCATACAGTTATTTTGTAATGTCATATTATGATAAGGATATTTTCATCAGTACACAATAGTATAGAAACCATATTATGGCTTCAATACCATTATGTACTAGTTATGAAAATGGTGTCTTAACATGAGACCCTAACATGCTCACACCATGCATCTTATATACATGCATGCATGCATGACATGAGGTGACATGATGTAACACAAATTATAACATTTTGCTCTGTACTGAATCCACAAATAAGCAACCAGAATGCAACCACCTGCTTCACATCATCACTACTCTATTTACATAAGTAGTAACAATAAATTTATCCATGGCTTCTTAATTTCATGATTAGGCTGATATCACTTTTATGTCAGGTTGAAATCATTTTATCTACAGTATGAAAGTGAGATTGCTCTACTAAATTTGCGTATGCATCATTCATTAGCTTATATAATACTATATATGTAAGTATCAACTTTCTAACTCTAATATTCAACATACAAATCAAAGGTAACACAATTAATAATATCTTGAAACTACCACAGACACAAGATTGAAACTTCAATCTGATTGTTTATGGTATAAAAAAGCGTTGCTCATCATTGACATATGATTGACAGTCATCTGATGTGGAAAGTGCATAATATATAAATCACTGATGGTGACTGTTCCATCACTCAATCCCAGGTCTATTTAAGACTGTCTTAAATTTGGAAAGTACTTAGAAGTTAGTAATCAACCCTGGAATCTATTATAAAACTAACTTTTCTAGAATGTTGCTGATATTTTAGCTAATCATTCTTCTCTTGTACATAAAGCAGATCAGATTTTGCAAGCATTTATGTGACCATTCACCTAAGGAAAGGTATATGGAACACTCTCTTCTCAAAGAGTTTAGGTCCTTACTTAATGCTAACACAAGTAGCAGGTAAATTAGAGTCACTGGTAACAGAGTTTATAATGGAGGAAGTCTTCATGTAAGGTGATGGATGGTACTTTTTTTACTAATTATTACCTGATCTTTCAGTTTTAGTATTAGGAAGATATTGTTGGCTTGATCTAATTCTTTAGCAAAATCTGGGACACATTCCTTCCCAAGATCAGTCTCCAGAAACTCACTATATCCTGAAGTATAGTTCTTCTCTGTTTGTTTATCTTCATGCTATAAACTAAAAGGATAGTTTATATTTTGTAATTAGTACTAGTTCATGACATACATACAATAAAGTGACAAGAATATGTACCATTAATTAAACTAAGTTGTATAGAATAGCAAATGTTCTGGTCATCATGTGTTGACTAGCATAGCCTGATAATCTTCAGGAAGAACCATATTGTTTCATAAACTTAATACTAAGAATCCCTATATAAAAACTCACACTACAAATTCTACTCTCTGATGTTAGTTTATGGCTTCTGTACAGGAGTCAAAATCTTATATGTTAAAAAGTCAGGGCAGTGGGTATGCTAAAATTATTACAGGTCACTAGACTTTGGTTACTTGTTCAGTGTACATATATAATTCTAGTTCACTATCAAGTACTTCAATGTACATTCTGAGACTTAAGAGCTTGTCTGTGTTAAGATAAACTAGCATTGGAGAGTGTCAAGTCTCAGGACTGTGAGCATGAATAATAATAGGTTATTGGTTGTTTGTTTCCTACATATACATGCTATGAAAGTGTGATTCCAATTATAGATACATGATGTATTATATCAGTACTTCAGTTGTGAAATGATGTTCAAGCAAATCCCTGTTATCCAACATAAATTAGTATAAACAACTATAAAACAAATGGACAGCAATGCCAAAATGTCCATGACATTATAGTGAGATTCCCTATATAAGTAACTCATACACTACAAAGTCTATGATATATATATTTGCATTGAATATCTGAGATCTCTTTATTCATAGTCATATTTATCTGCATGGTTATCTTGTAGAGGTTCCTTGTACAATATGCATACAATTTGGTGTACGTTTTTAATGATATTTTTGTAGAGTCTCAATACTATTGTGTACTAACAAAACATTCCTTCATGATCACATCACTTCATGTACATACATTGATAAGTATGAGGTGACATGACATGATTATAACATGCTCTGTACAGAAACCACAAATAAGCAACAAGAGTGCAACCACCAATTACTCATCACGCCATGTTTATACTAATTAGTAACCACAAATTTGTTGATGGTTTCCCAATACTCATGTTTAGGATGATATAACTTTTAACATTTTTATCAGATTGAGATCACCGACAGGTCATCTACAGTAGGAATGTCATTACATATCTCTACAATTAGCACAAATTATAGAATCTATTAGGCCTTTCTTGCTTCAGATACTTGTACAAACATCCCTTTTCTAAACAAGTTTATTGGAAATCTTTATGCATTTCTCGGTGTTGATTTTTTAAAATCACTATTGGTTTTATAGTAATGTGTGCATATGTGTGTGTGTGTGTGTGTGTGTGTGTGTTTGTGTGTGTGTGAGTGTCATAAACTAACCAGTCACGTATATAACCTACTCTGAAGCACATGGCATCCAGTCACAGATCGTCATTTTGTTTGTTACAACGACAGACAGTCCACTAAGTAAACAATGAAAACTCTCGATCAAGATCGATATGCACTGAATTCCGTCCCCCTTCCTCGTATTAAGCAAGTGGGCGTCTGGGCATGCGTAGATAATTTCGCGGAGAGTTACATCAATCGCGAAATTTAATATTTTTTGTTAATGGAGGTCAGGTTTATGGACAAATCGAGTCAAATGACGAGTTATGAATGGCTTTGTAAAAGTAAATCAAGCTTAAAGATGAAGTTCAAAGAATTGAAAGCTAGCCTATTGATACTATCCTTTTGATGCTCCAATACCATTCTCATTTGCGTATTTATCAACAATGGTTTTTTCCATTGACAAAATACTTACTATAGACCGTCTCTTCTTTTTATTCTCATGCACTAGTTACTTGTAACCATAAAACTAATGAGAGAGGGAGAGGGATACGATTGACAGTTTTATTAACATAAATGCATTCGAGTTATATCTAATAATTTTGGAAGTTCCTCTAGAATTAAAAAATTCTGTAATATTAATAAGACATTGTTAAATTACTAATAATACAACATTTGGATATTATTTATATTGATCTTAATGTAAATATTATAATAATAAGATTAGTGACATATATTTTTATCACTTCTATTGTATAGTTGTAACATTTCATCCAAAAAACCATCAATTATTATATTCAGTGATAAATTTGCATAGATATATAGTAATACAACTAATATAAATATTATGTTTTCCAAACGTTGTAAATAGACTTTTTTCCCTGTGTAATTATAATCTCTTCATGATCTTGTGCACTTCAAAACATTTACTTTTATAGCGAACTAAATAAATAGATTAAGAATATGTAATGTTGAGTTAATCATAGAGTTATTTTTCATTCATAGAGGTTAGTGTTGTGACTTCATACTTCAAGAAAATTTCCAAGATTTTTTGTGACTATTACTTGTATATTCCAACACACTTCATCATCTCCTTGAAAAAGGCTTCATAATTGTAAAATGGCTGTCAAAGTAGACTCTTGATGTTTCTGATGACAGTAGCAACAAAAAGAAAATTAGAGATTCCTAAAAAACCACAATATAATAAGATCTGAACACTTAATCTAATTCAGTTGGTAACAGATCAAACTTGTAAGGTGGCAGTCTTTAGTTCTGATAAAGGCTATACCTGTTGTCTTTCCCATTGTGACCTGAACTCATCGTTAAGTTGGAGATGAAGCTCAATAGCTCTACTAATTTTGTATGCTCCTTATACCAGCAACAGAAGTGCTTGAAGTTACTCAGTTTAATGATCAAAGTTAGCAGTAATAAGATGTTATATGAATTGTTTCTACTTTGCTAAAATATTATATACATACCACACATTCTATAACATGGCAAAGTAATTACAACAATTGATTATATTATGCATTCAGTATTCTTCTAAACTTAATTCTTTGATTAAACATCTTCATTTGCAGTCATGTATCTCAATAGAAAAACTGTTTAGTTTTTAGATGGCACCTCAATTTTAGATGATCTAACAAGCAGATCATTACTATTGGTTTACAAATGAGTTTATTTTTCAATAAAACTAATCTTATCCACCAGATATTTGTCATTTCTGTCAATGTCAAGGCCTGGTGTGTTTGTTTGATGCACCAATTTTAATTATGTATAGACAAAGGGTGGGGCTGAATATAATCACCCACCTTTTTAATGAAAGGACCTGCCTCTATAGATTGACCAATGAATTCCACGTGGTGCTACTCAGTACCACAAGATGACGGCCTATCTTAACCCTAACATGTTCATCATCTGGTAGTTTTTGTTCCTTGTTTTCTACCTATGCGAAAAAAGCATGGATGCCGTCATCACTTTATTCTAATCTTTCTACTAGACTCCTTTGAAGCATCAGCATGCAAAGGAGAGGGGCTCTGAGTGCTCTGAGGCTAGTAGTACCCACTGAGACTTTGCCCAAAATTTCTGGCTTTGCCCTCAGTGAATAAAGTGATAGTAATATGGGAGAATAAAATGTGGGCACACTTTTGGCCAAGTCATGCCTTTAAGTGATACCACTACAGTACTCCCTACATTTTATATTTCATTTATTAATAATAATTACTTATAATTAAGTGATTAGTAGAAAAACTGCATATAGTTAACATTAGTGTTTATCAATGTCTATGAGTGGCATTTTCAGTTAAAAGTAATGACATGTTGTCTAAGTAGACATTATTAAACAGTAGTTTAACAGTCCTAATTTATTGGCATTCACAGAGTTAAAATTGTGGGAGATAGACACCAAATTCATACAATAATTAATATATGATTGTGAAGATGACAAAAGACAAAAAATGAAGCAGACACGATAAAGAAATGTTTATTTTGTATAACTAATTACTGAGTTAACAAAATTGTTTTATAATTATGTATCATTTACTGAAATTAAAACTTTTTAATTTAGAACTTTGAATGCATGCACAAAGTGGTATGATCACTGCACTTTGATTACTCTATATAAATAGAGCATGTTAAAATCATATTATAACTATGAATTAATAAGGTCATATAATAAGGTGGTTTTTGTCATATAATAATAAGGTAAACAATCGCCATCCAATTCTTTATATTAATTTAGACCCTCCTCTCCACCTGCCACTTTTATAAAAAAGGAGGAGCAACTAGCATACATGTTCACATGTAAGTGATCACAGCTCTAGCTATATTTTGAAAGCTTAGGCAAAAACAATAATAAGAGAACCAGCTTATAATGTCAATTAGTCAATTTTACATGACCTAGCAGGTAGCAGCGCGTCATTTATTTGCAATTGTAGTAGATGTATTTTTATACTACTTTGAAAGCATGGTTAGCAATAATCAATTGAATATAATTAATGAACACAACACAATTCCTTCCATCAATTAGTTATTTCTTTTACATTATTATCTAATTTAGGCTGGTCTGACATTGGAAAACCAGGAATCGTTAATTTCACTAGTGTTGAATGAGAATTACTAAGACCACCTGAAGACAATCCAGAGTTATATCTCTTGAACCTGAGGTAGCTAGTATGTATGCTCAAAACTACACTAACACTGTTATCTCTACCTAAATGTTATATTGTTATAAAAAGATAGTAGAGGTGGTACTGTAGATATTACAGTACATGATTAGAGAGAAAAATAATGTAACATTAATTGGAAATTCCTGGATGGAACAACAGTAAATAAAAAATTCTCTTATTTGCATGAAGAGATTGTTGGTGCAAAGACTTTGGAAGCTTTTTAAATAAAAACGTCGCCACAGCTAATTGAACAAAATTTGTATTCTGAATTTGAAGAAAAAGATACTTGGTGATCTATTGTTACGGCTACCTTCCAATATTGTTTTTGAGTTCTATGATGATATAATTAAAGCTGTCAAATTGAGAAATAGATTTGAAGAGACTTTTGTGATGGACGTTTTCAACTACTAATTGATGACATTGTCAATTGCATTATTACTACTTTAAACATTGGGTATAGTATACTATACATGATGTATTTTGTTAGTGGAATTGGTAGATTTCAGTGTATTTATAAAAAGTCAGAAGATATAAGGCAGTATCATTCATTGAGTGCTTTATAACAATTGTTCATCCTGAGAATCCCAAACTTGTTATTGCTACTGGTGCAGTTATGTGACGTAAAACTCCAGGTGTGATGAAGTCTCTTAAACCTGATGTACTTTGTAACAAGATTTTGTGCTTACTTTAGAAAGGCCAGCTAACAAAAACTACTGAAATATTCACAACTAATATAATTCCTGATTATGAAGACTCAACTACTATAACGCCAGATCTACGTCCATAAATAAACACAGGCAACGAGTTGTCATGATCATGTATTCTCACTTTTGCAAGGAGGGTTCACCTGGTTATCATTTAATAGATGACCTTAAATTATACTCTGTGTAACACCAGATCCATGACAACTAATTTTTTTTGATATACCTACCCTAATAATCTAGGTACACTGTATCTTCATGTATTTTGTCCACATCGTTTTAATATCATTTTTGATGAGCATTTCATCACACTACTTATTGAGGCATTAAAACACTAAAATTTAGTGACAGTATGTAATCCATTATTAATAAGGTGCATGTGATATCCATGTGTTTGACTGACTTGCACAATTTACATTGTAATGGTTCCACATTTGATGTACTCCATGCATACACATCAGGCTGAAACTCATAGCTGATGTCCTATTCTAAGTGTGGCTGAAATTCATAGCTGTAGCTGATGTCCTATTCTAAGTGTGTCAAACCAAATTAAAGTTCTTACTAGTAGTACCTTTATAAGTGTGTCAAACCAAATTAAAGTTTTTACTAGTAGTACCTTTAATAGTCTTGCTAGTAGTATCTTTAATAGTCTATGCTAAACAATTTTTGTTTGCTGAATGTTTTTCATTATGAAATACTACATAAATTGAATACAAAAGCAAAAACTGGATAATAGATTAAATACAAAAACTGCATACAAAAAGGCCTACATGCATACAATAACTCGCAACAAAGGTTACTGAGTTCACTAAATCTAATAACACCACCTGAGAGGAGGGTAGCAGCCAATCACTGTCTCAAACCAGGTAGGAAGACAGTTGGAGTTCATGGTTTGGCATCATTGAATAGCAATACCATATGTATCAATGTTGGTACCAAATATTTGAAAGTTGTTGCCACCATCGGCTTTCTCAATGATCTACCAATATCTATATGGTTAATGTAACCACTGAGCTTAAAATGAATAACCATTGAATCGATAGAGTACCAAGGTCCTGTTTGGTTTTACTCCAATGTACACCATTTTAACAACTGAAACGGAAATTAAGGAATATAAAGTAATACATACACACACACACACACACACATCACCATTATTTTAGCATATTAATTCCAATGTTCGTGGAAGTATCACAATTGAAGTAATACCAAAAACACTGCATAGTTTACCATATAGTTTACGTGGTATATATAGAAAGTGGTGGTATAGGGCATTGAAATGTGATCGGTCAGTACCAAAGTACTGGTCAGCATCATCAATGTTGTCATTCAAAACATCTTTACTATCATCATCATCCTGCTCTAACACGTTTTGAACTTCAGGAGTATCCTCCACAAACTCAGCTGTTCCATATACAATCGCAGCTAACAACAGCAGAACAACGATTTTCATGATGTATATCAGCAAAAGATTTTCAAAGATCTCTCAATTGTACCAACATAACACTTACTGGCTCCTTTTATACTAAATGTTATCTAATCAATTTCACAATTTAGGCAGTAACTGGCTTCTGGTGTATTTGATTATTAACAGGTAGTTGAATTGTTTTTATATAAAGTATACAGGAAGAGCAATTTTTTGAATATTATACACTTTTAATAAAATTCCAAGAATATATTTTATCGAAGCAGAATAAATTTGGTCCAGCAGGTGAAAAATTTGTCAGTCATGAGGATAAATATGTATGTCAATTTTCTAGATGATATCCATTCTAAATTAATTTGACCACAATATAGATTCAGAGCTAAATGACTTAATTTTAATATTGTAGTAGAATGGAATAGTGAGACTGACTTCAAATTTCATAAAAAGTCAAACTAGCTAGCTAGCTAGATCACAAACTAGCTCAAGACTATATTGTAGAATTTATACACGAAGTTGATACATCTTTGTAATTCATATCACATAGTACTAATTAATCAGCTCAATCATATTACATTTGTGCTCTCATGGCATTATTACCATATATGGTCATGGCAATATCAAGCACAGAGTATACTCTACAAATCTGATGAGTGTTAATCCTTGTTTTATATCTCAAAACATATTGTGTTATGGTTTCCATATTAAGCAGAAGTACAGTTTGTTGGTTGATAAGTTTGTTGTAAAATATTTAGTACAATTGACACAACTAAACTAAAGTTATGAATTATTAATAAGGCAGTTCTAGTCAGCAGATAAAGTCGAATTGATGTCAATGACTTCCGATTCCATTTGCTGTACTATAATTGTGCATTGTTACAATAATAGTTACTAACATGTACATAATGACTATGGAGGTTGCCAGTGCTAGATGCCTGAAGTCTGTACGGCATTTAACAGTTTCATTGTTGGTCAGATCTAGAGGTACCAGTGCGAGTACATATCTCATAAAGGACAGCAAATTAACATAGATTGTAACAATAGAATAAATGGCTACCTTCCTTGAGATAGCCAAGTAATAATCACCTCCTTTCATTTGAAACCACTTGTTTAAATTCTTAGCTCCTTAAGTTTCTCCTGCATATAGTGTTTATCACATTCTCACATTCACAGGAAAATGTGCTACAAATGTTGATACTCTTTACCATGTAAGCCCTGAGCTCCAACAGAAATTATAATCTTAGCTCTGGTCATTGTTTCTGAGACATGTTTACATCTCAAGGGAGGTAACAATTTATTCTATTAGTTAATGTTTGCTGTCTCCATTGATGAGCTGTAGTCACACCTCTATATCTGACCAACAATGGAACTGTCAAATGATGTTCAGACTTCAGACATCATGCACTAAGAGTGTCTCCACTCTGGCTAAACAAACAACATACTTGCTTTTTTAGATATACATATTTAACTTTGTAACCTCCCACTTGCATTGATTAGTTACTTTTTGGTGTGGATGTTGTCTGAGTGTGCTTGTATACTGTACTATCTGTGAGACATCATTTTTATAATTAGTACATAATGGTATTGAAGCCATAATATAGTAATCAATGTCTAGTGACTTGTGATTATCTCAGCATGTCACTGTCCTGACTTTTTGTATGTAAGGTTTTGGCGCGGCCATTTTTTGAGGGGTCATTTGTAAGTTCTTATAGCAAACATTGTAAGACAATCCTAAGCTCAATCTGTGAGCATAAAGCAGTCAGTCTAAATCTTTATGAAATTAAGACACTTTTTATGTACATTATGCATTTTAAAATGTAATTAGTTAAACACAAAGATTTTTCAATTATGGTGGGCCAATATGTACATATGAAAGTGTTCACTACGGATGTATAACAGGACAGTCCTAAACATATATAATACATGACCTTTATGAGAGTAATTTGATGAAGTAATTGAACTGTCAATTCTATTATTATTAATAATCAAAACAGCAAATACTATTAATACTTATCAATGTATTTTATAGATATATACATGAAACCTATGTGACTAAGAGTTGGCCATAATAACTAATTCTATTTTTATTAATTTACAGTGATATAATATTGAGCAATGTTGACATGAAGCAACCCTTCAAGTTGGAACCCATAATAAAGTATAAATTATCTAAACTTGTGGGTACACCTTATAACAGATACATGTAAGTACTTTTTGTATAAAAGAACCAACAACAACAGAACAGTTTATTCTTGCAGCCAGCTCATACCATTGTACACATCATGAAAATCTTTGCTCTACTTCTGGTTTTGACATTGGTTGCATTTGCAACAGATCAATCCCTTGCTGAAAGAATAGATGAGACTTCAGATGTTGCAGATGAGAATGTACTTAATAAACAAGATGATGAAAAACTTGATAGTGAAGATATCATGATGAAGTCGATAGTCTTGAGGATAACCAACAATCCTTCAATACTGATCATTTGAAAGTCAAAGCTGCCAGAGCCAGACCTTGCTTATGCAATCTCAATACCAATGTCCTCAATCAGTACATTGCAGCATACCTTCATGATCAACCAGGTATATTATCTTAGGTATATTATCTTAACATTTTTAGTATTCCATTACTTCATTTATTTTTGTAGTTGTTAAAATGTTGTACATTGGTATGCATGGAAACAGGTCCTTAGTACTCCATCGATTCCATGGTGGTATCTTTGACCTCACTGGTTACATTGATCACATACAAATTGGCAATGGTGGAAGTAATACTAACTCTCAACTTGGTTATATGCGCTACAGACAAAATTATGCTGACTATCACGGCACTTATTTGGCTGGTCTCTTCTTCAATTTGGAGCGTCTCTTCCCTTGTGCTGCTCGTAGAGCAAAACAGAGGCCAGTCTGTCGTATGTTTACACTTGAAGAAGATGGCTTTCTTAAAGGAAAAGCCATCATTGAGAAAGCTGATAGTGGCAACAACTTTGTCATATTTGGTTCCAACATTGATACGTACGGATTTGCTATTCAAGGATGCAAATACATGAACACCAACTGTCTTCCTAGCTACTTTGAGACAGTGATTACCTGCTACCTTCCTCGCAGGTACTGTCGTTAGTTGTTGAATTAATGAACTCATTGGACTTATGTAGATAGTATGTAGTCTCTAGTCTCTAGTATAGTATGTAGTCTCTAGTAATGTTATCATGTTCCATTTTTTTTTTAATAATTTTTTTCAATTATTTTCAATTATAAAAACATTAACATGCAGCAAGATGTTTTTATAGTAATAGTATAGAAGTAGTAATGAAAAAGTAACTCTATGCTCTGGTACATAAACTGCTAAAATGCGAATTAATTATAATGATGAGTGTGCCAGTGAATACTGAATTAAATCTGATACTCTGTCCGTCTCATTTAATTTTATTCAACAAGGTCTCAATGATCACTGCCAATAATTTTACTACTGGTATGCATTTGTACTTATTTGTGGTGTCACGCAGTATTTTTGTCCTACGCAATTTTTGGTCCTAGGTACATCCTATACCAGTACATTCTAATTGACTTTGTTGGCCCAATATCTCCAACATCTAGTAATGGGAATCGTTTTATTCTCACTGTGCCAGATTATTTTACAAAATGGGTGGAGGCCATTCCCTTGCCTAGCAAATGTGCCCATGGTGTCGCTGAAACTTTATTCAAGGTAATGATCATTATTAAGTAAAATTATAGAACAATATCCACATTTGCCACAGATTTTTATGAGAATGAGTCTTCCTAAATTGTTGACAAGTGACCAAGGCAGAGAGTTTAGATGCCAACTTGACAAAAACCATGAAACTTCTAGGCATAAAGCGACATTTTACCACACCCTATCATCCACAGGTATTATAGTCAGTCTCTTGTGATATACTATTATGTGTAAAAATTTCATATTGCAAATGGATTAGATGAAAGGTGGGACCAAACCCTTAAACAAATGTTGGTGAAGTTTATTCATGACAGGAAAGATGAATGGGATTTATTTTTAGAGACATGCGTGTTTGCATATAATACATCCAAGCATGAATCCTCTCTGCATACACCATTTGAACTTGTGTTTGATAGAAGAGCTGTCATACAAATAACAGTGAACAGATTGATAGGGTTAATGTTGATGATCTACAAGACACAATGGAAGTAGACTGTATGTGGGTGCAGAAGCTATCAAAGGCTGATGAACATATTCTATTATCTGGGGAGTGGTTGAATGATACCATTGTAAATGCTTCACAAAGACTCATTGCAACAACTTTTCCTCTCTCCAAAGGGTTACAAGATACCAATCTCAGACAAACTCTAGCATTTGATATTCAAAGGTCTCCATTTGTTCAAGTGTTACATATACAGGATATGGTCATTGGGTGACTATCTCCACATATGGATGTGACCTTGGATTTGTTGATATTTATGACAGCTTACCACCTGCAATGAGTTCATCACTTCAAAGACAAATTGCAGCAATTGTTTGTTTGCCACTCACTCATAAAGAAATCATTATCAGGTATGTCAGTCTTATCTGTTTATACTCACTAAGTTTCATTTTATCTTTAAAGGTATAGGTATTTCCAGTTACAAGTTGGCTCATCAGATTGTGGTCTCTTTGCTCTGACTTTTGCATCAGTGATTGCTATGGGAGATGATCCAGGTAGATATACATTTGAGCAACGAAAGATGAGAGACCACTTACACAGTTGCTTAAATAAAGGAACTTTTTCCATGTTTCCTACAAGACGTGTTGGTTGAAAAGTCCATAAAATCACCAATATTGTAAAGATAGCAGTATATTGCAAATGTCGGATGCCAGAGATCGAAGATTTAAATTAAAGATGATTCAATGCAGCACTTGTTCTGAATAGTACCATATTGATGCTTGTGTGCAAGTCTCAGAAGAGGTCATTAAAAAATCTTCCATTTGGTTATGAGACAACTGTGATAAAATTTCTGTATAATGTTGTATATAGTCAATTCAAAAGTTTATTACAGTAAAATGAAAATTAATGTTAGCCTTAAATATTATTAGTGTAGAATGAAATATAACAAGTTATATTTTTATAGATCCTAGGATAAAACAATTTATTATCCTAGGATGCATGTCAAAATTTTTTGTCCTAGGATAAATTTTGTGCGGGTATATAGGACAAAATTGTGCAGCAATATTTTATCCTAGGATAAAATAATCCTGCAGTATTATATCCGGTCGGACAAAATTTAATAATTGTCATGACAGGACCTGCCTCTATAGATTGACCAATGAATTCCACGTGGTGCTACTCAGTACCACAAGATGACGGCCTATCTTAACCCTAACATGTTCATCATCTGGTAGTTTTTGTTCCTTGTTTTCTACCTATGCGAAAAAAGCATGGATGCCGTCATCACTTTATTATAGTCTTTCTACTAGACTCCTTTGAAGCATCAGCATGCAAAGGAGAGGGGCTCTGAGTGCTCTGAGGCTAGTAGTACCCACTGAGACTTTGCCCAAAATTTCTGGCTTTGCCCTCAGTGAATAAAGTGATAGTAATATGGGAGAATAAAATGTGGGGACACTTTTGGCCAAGTCATGCCTTTAAGTGATAGCACTATACTCCCTACATTTTATATTTCATTTATTAATATATAATATTAATAATTAGTTATAATTAAGTGTTTAGTTAACATTAGCATCTAATAATATCTACAAGTAGCATTTTCAGTTAAAAGTAATGACATGTTGTCAAAGTAGACTTATTAAAACAGTAGTTTTAACAGCTCTGACATATTTGCATTCACAGAGTTAAAATTGTGGGAGATAATCACCAAACTCATACAATAATTAATATATGATTGTGAAGATGGCAAAAGACAAAAAATGAAACAGACACAATAAAGAAATATTTATTTTGTATAACTAATTACTGAGTTTAACAAATTGTTTTATAATTATGTATCATTTACTGAAATTAAAACTTTTTAATTTAGAACTTTGAATGCATCCACAAAGTGGTATGATCACTGCACTTTGATTACTCTATATAAATAGAGCATGTTAAAATCATTATAATATCATAACTATGAATTAATAAGAATAACAAGGTGGTTTTTGTCATATAATAAGGTAAAAAATCGCCATCCAATTGTTTAATTTAGACCCTCCTCTCCACCAGACACTTTATCAAAAAGGAGGAGCGACTAGCACTCCTTAGTCCTTCCTGACAATTTCTTGTAACTAGGAACCTCTCACAAGATCAGGCAAGAAGAAGTGTAAAGAATTCGACTGAAGTTTATTTTAATTTGCGACCGCGTCACACGAATAGTACTACTATCAATCTTGGAACTACCAGCTTCGTCTCTTTGGCATATACAACTAACTAGTAGAGATGACAAAGTCAATGGACTCAAACATCATAGTACCTTTGAGAAATATCAAATATATTACTGTAAAAAGACCCTGGAAAGAATTTATAGCAGAGGATTTGGGGTCTAAGTCTCAGATAAATTCGAGTTAGTGAACAAAAAGTTATGTTGGAAAGCTAAGAGATGAGGTTAGAACTATTCCTATCGTTAACGTTACTATGGTTAGGCATAAGCTTACATCACAAATTTATAATGTTTGATGCCTCTGTTGTAATAATATATACATTCTATGACAATATAGTACAGTTGTGGCGAGATGTTCTAGGGGATAGAACATCTGACACAACTGTTGTATATCAAATTACTCTCCACAGAATTGTGCAGAACAAATCAAATCATTTAATTTTATGAATGTAATTATAATCACATGACAATATGCATATTTATATTGATGATTTTATTATCATTAGAAATACTAACTCTACAGTAGTACTCAGTTATAATTTGTCAAGTGCAACAAAAAAAGAAGCAACATCTAGATCTTGTTAGCTAACTTCATTGCAGACTGAAGCATTTGCTTGGCAACCGAAACTATGTAACTCTGTGTCAATTAAATCATTTATGGTAGCTGCTTGTTCTTCAAAACTACTTTAATATTGTTATGTTTTAGAATTATCATGAACAATAAGCATAATTATACTGACTTCATGTTTGGTGCACCTTCTGTCACACCACTATTGAAGTAAATGAAATTCCATAGGAGTTTCCCAGATTTTTGAATTTCCTCTCCTTGAATGTCAGGCCGCATGTGAAACTAGGTCAATTATTGAATATAATATTATAACATAATATAATCTGAAGTGAGCCATTAGTATTTTAGCTCTATAACAGAGATTATAAATAGCAAATATTCCTTCCTTTGTTTATTTAAAGACATACGTAGAAATAACTGCCATTTGTTAATGGCATAACCCATAGGAAATTTTTATACTTCAGTGCTATGATGATGTAAGCAGTTCTATTATATAACTGGTTCTATTAAAACAATAAATTAGGTATATTAGATGATTATATCCTGACAATGATAATGTTATTCTAGCCCAGCCCTGTGACTTTTTAGGTTTAAACACTACTTTTAATTTCTGTGGTATCATGTCACAAACATGCATTGACTAGTTAATTGTGAACTTTAAGATATCATAAGAGTTAACTCATATTTTGGCATACATGTAGGTACATGTTCACATATAAGTGATCACAGCTCTAGCTATATTTTGAAAGCTTAGGCAAAAACCTCAGGAGTATCCTCCACAAACTCAGCTGTTGCATATACAAGCACAGCTAACAACAGCAGAACAACAATCTTCATGATGTATATCAGCAAAAGACTTTCCAAGATCTCTCAAGTGTACCAACATAACACTTAATCTTATTGGCTCCTTTTATACTAAATGTTATCTAATCAATTTCACAATTTAGGCAGTAAGTGGCTTCTGGTGATTTATGTATTTGATTATTAACAAGAAATTGAATTTTTTTCTATACAAAGTATATGGACTAGACAAAGAGTAATTTTTTTTAATATTATACACTTTTTAATAAAATTCCAAGAATATATATTATCAAAGCAGAATAAATTTGGTCCAGCAAGTGAAAAATTTGTCAGTCATGAGGATAAATATGTATGTCAATTTTCTAGATGATATCCATTCTAAATTAATTTGATCACTATATAGATTCAAAGCTAAATGATTAATCTTGTAGTAGAATGGAATTGACTTCAAATTTCATAAAAAGTCAAACTAGCTAGCTAGCTAGATCACAAACTAGCTCAAGACTATATTGTAGAATTTATACATGAAGTTGATACATCTTTGTAATTCATATCACATAGTACTAATTAATCAGCTCAATCATATTACATTTGTGCTCTCATGGCATTATTACCATATATGGTCATGGCAATATCAAGCACGGAGTTCACTCTACAAATCTGATGAGTGTTAATCCTTGTTTTATATCTCAAAATGTATTGTATTATGGTTTCCATATTAAACAGAAGTACAGTTTATTGATTGACAAGTTTGTTGTAAAATATTTAGTACAATTGACACAACAATAATGAAGTTATAATATAAACTAAAATGTTATGAATTATTAATAAGGCAGTTCTAGTCAAGTCGAATTGATGTCAATGACTTCCGGTTCCATTCGTAATTGTGTATTGTTACAACGTTAGTTATTAACATGTACATATTACATAATGACTGTGGTGGTTGCCAGTGCTTAGTAGATAGATATGCCTGAAGTCTGTACAGCATTTAACAGTTTCATTGTTGGTCAGATCTAGAGGTACCAGTCCGAGTACATATCTCATAAAGGACAGCAAATTAACATAGATTGTAACAATAGAATAAATGGCTACCTTCCTTGAGATAGCCAAGTAATAATCACCTCCTTTCATTTGAAACCACTTGTTTAAATTCTTAGCTCCTTCTCCTGCATAGTGTTTATCACATTCACAGGAAATGTGCAGCAAATGTTGATATTCTTTACCATTACATGTGAGCCCTGAGCTCCAACAGAAATTATAATCTTAGCTCTGGTCATTGTTTCAGAGACATGTTTACATCTCAAGGGAGGTAACAATTTATTCTATTAGTTAATGTTTGCTGTCTCCATTGAGCTGTAGTCACACCTCTATATCTGACCAACAATGGAAATGTTAAATGATGTTCAGACTTCATACATCATACACTATAAGACTGTCTCCACTCTGCTGGCTAAACAAACAACATACTTGCTTTTTAGATATACATATTTAACTTTGTAACCTCCCACTTGCATTGATTAATTACATTTTGGTGTGGATGACATTACAGGTTGTCTGAATGTGCTTGTTGTATACTGTATTATCTGTGATGTAAAAATGTGTTACTTGATTACTTAGTGAATTATTGTCACAAAAGTACATTCAACAGTGTCTACAATTAATGTTATCATTCAAGAACAATCGTTTAATTTAAGCCACTATTGATAGATAGCAAGTATAGATTTCTTAACTGGTAAACAAGTAATTAGTTATTATTATGGAACATTAGGTCAGAAATGAAAGATATAGAAACAAATATACGATACAACTAAACAACAAACCTAGTAACATGATAAGTGGGTATGTCATAAAGTAATAGTAAAGGTTTAATTTTTATGGTCTCCAAGTGATGACTTGATAAGCAGTTTTAGCAGCCTTACTAATGACTGGATTATCATCATCCTCTAATAGTTTGACCTGTATGACATGATGGAGTGATATAGAGATTACATTACACTTTAATATGATGAAAAGTAATTTAAAGTAATTTATACCAAATTTAATTCCAGTAACATTTAATTACATATTAGTGCATAGAAACAGAGCACATGAAAAGTTACATTGACAGTCAAAAGATCATGCAGATTTCCAAATTCTGTTATTTCTAGATTATAATCCCAAAATATCATTGCATTGTATTATAGGATTAATAAAGTGATAACTAAATATTATAATTATATAAATACATGTAATTTTTACCTGCCAAATTATAATCATGTAGTCAGTGGCTGTCTACATGATTAAGTTAATAGACAATTATCTACACAACAGTTTTTCCTTCAACATTACCAGTACTGTACCTTATCTAGTGATGTCTTCAATTCAAGTTTTCCTTGTGGAGTTTCTGCCAATAATGTCACAGTCTATTATAGAGAATGGAATGAGATAATATATAATGTCAGTTATAATATTTCCATTACTATGTTTAAGTATGATAGCCTTAGTCTTGTATGTATTTTCTTAAAGAGGAAGAGGTCTACTACTGACTACTAGTGTTGTGAGTCAGTATATACATTTACAATGCACATGTATAAATATACGAGAAAGGTTTCAGTTAGAGTGACTAATTTGGCTTAATATATAGGTCTTACATTATATACACAGAGTGTTTCATGTAAATGTACTAAGAGACATACAGTAAATGCAAAGATATAGTAGCATCTCTGGATAAATTTAGAGTAAATGATGAATTGGCAACATTAAAAGAATTGTAGTCCATATAAATATACAAAAAATGTAAGTGTGGATTGACTAATTGAGTGTATATAGTAATACTGTCTCACTTTAGCTGCATTGAGTCTAACATTAGGAGTTTGATCATGAAGGAGGAGTACTAGCTTTTCTAATGTGCCAGTTTCAAGTACAGCATATTTTCCACTAGTAATAACAGCTATACTATAATAGAATATAAACTATGAATACATTGCTAACATTAAATAATACAAGTAAATAAAATATATTCTAAAAAATCAAATAAATGTAAGGATAAGTAATATCAGTACAATACAAAGAATGCAAACAAGATAGTAGGAAATGGTAATTACATTATCTCTACATAATAGCACAGGCACAGAATATAGCAATAATTATGTTTATCATTGACATTATTTAAATGATTTAGATACTTAGTGAATATTCTTAAATGTCTGTGTCTATGATCTTATGTATTGATGATGCAATTGCCTTCTCTGCTATCTTGTTTGCATAAGTAAGAGACTATGTTTTGGTTTAGCTATAATACAATGAAGTAGTATTCTCTTTTTTTCATTCATTTCTTCAATTAATATTAATTCTTCATAAAATGGCTTCCTAAGAATAGCTCTTTATAGTAAACTGCTGAAATCAAAACAAGACCTACAAAAGGTTATCTGTTGTAGTTGATCATGTTACCTCTTTGCTTAGCGTCCAAACTTTTTATTATTATTGAGTTATTGTGAACTATAAAACAACAGAGGCAGAGGTAGAAGCAACAAGATGAACAAATCCAACATTTGACCGATAGTACAGATACTTTGAAACCTTGTCTTAACCTATAACTATATCTAAGTCATAATGAAGGAATTATCATAGAAAGAAACAATGCAAAGAACTAAAAGACTTTTGATCAGTTATGAGTGAAATATTCATTGTTTTTTGCCAATACATTTCAATGGATAATTCAGGCCATCTCATAGTTACTACTACTATGTACCTGATTAATGATACTCTCATATAATAATTGACCCTTAATGAAAACTACACTGTTGGGCTAGTACATAAACATGTACATGTATAATAAAAACATACCAAGAATATGTACATCTAATGATGCATAATGTTCTATCACAGAAGTGCACAACAACAAAAAGGAGGGAATGTCATTACATTACATATATCATCAACCAATTACTTTAGACAGTGTTTGCATTTATCCATGATTTTTAAACACGTACTTCTCAAGAGCTATACCTAGTATTTTTGTCATTCTACTTTTCCCTTCTGTCTTTTCTCATTACTTAGTATATATAAATATCATATACCTCATTAGAGCTGCTGCAGTATGAGTTCGTACCAATGGATGTCTATCAGTCAGTAATGGTACAAGATCTGTTACTAGTTTACACTCCACTGCTGTAGTCTTGCCCTCATGAGGTACAGTGAGGTCATAATGACATCGTGCTACTCTCCATCGTACTTCTCCACTAGAAAAAGAAAGTAGAGATTGGAGTCGTTCAATAGCTTGACATTGTAATCCAGGAGTAGGATCACACATCAAACACCAATTTAATGTGTCTAATATAGGGACCTAGAGTGTGATAATAATATAATATTTTATACAAATACTTAGATAACTCTTTCAAGTAAAAGCTTATTATTAATACAAGTAATATTTTACTTCATAAAGTTCTAGTGGTAAGATATGAAGAAATACAAAAACCCTGTGTGTATTATTTCATACTATTGACAGGGACAAAATTTTAAAATATCATTAATAATTTTGTTATGTCAATTTTTAACCCATCATTTAATTTGTTACTAATAATACCATAGATACATTATAAGATATAAGATTTAAAAGTATACTGACTTTGAGTGAAATGTCATCTTCAACTAGTACTCTCTCTACTAATGTAGGTACCAAACCTGATGATAAGACACCTTCTACACCTAGAATAACAAACCAATTATAATATGACTGATTAATCATCCAATATATGTATATATTACACATAATGTACCAACTAATATAAGCTCACCAAACAACAACATTCTATAAGGTTATAATCACTACAATATTATATACTTTAGTACAATGATTACAGTATTAATAGTCTAGCATGTGTGAATGTAGATATAAGAGAAGGTATTAATATTGTTACAATAATGCTGACCTTCTTTAGTTCTGGCACACATTTCAATTGCTAAATGCGAGTTAGTACGAACTGTAGCATCATCATCTGTAAACTAGTAGATTGTAATATAATTATTAAACAATTAAGTACACTTTTTTAATACTACATATTAAAAATTTTTTGGATAGAGTATTAATTTAGCTAATTTTTTGCTGTTACACTTACAATTGTTGCATCCTTAAATCTCAAAATTTAAACATCATTTTTCATCATATTCACTCATCCAAAATTTTCTTATATATAATATAAGATATTAAGAATATATTACTTACCAGTTTTGCTAATGCATCAATAATGGACAGTTTAAGAAATGCTTGTTGACCAATACTATGTTCTAGAAAGAATCAACAGTTATCACATGATGGAGATGTATAAGTGTATGTATGACTGAATAGGATTTTAAAATGTTTCCTTCTAACAATATCTTTCTTTTTGAGCATAATCTCTTTATGGTTTCAAATATTCTGCTGAATAAAAGGACTTGTCTCCATACTAACATTGACAATGTTCATTTGTTGTACGTGAAAGTCAATGAATCTTATTAAACTTAAAGCTTGAGGAGGAATTGAATCCAGGTAAAGTCCTACATTTAATATGCTAATTACTCAATAAACTCTAGCCTGCCTCATTTAGTTTCTCAACTAGAATACATCTAAAGGCATTTGGGATGATTTTTTAGGTAATCAAGCAAACATATGTTCAGTACAATATATACAGTCTGTCTATATTTTCATTATTGTAGCTAAGAATAGTAAGTTATATATATAATAGATAACTAACCAGCTATAAGTTGAAGACAATGAGCTGAACGATATTTGATTGCAGAATTGTTATATGACAATAAAAGAGAAAGAGACTTTACCAAACCTAGTAATAAAAGGCTGTTATAATTAATAAAGTATTGATATCCTACAATATAGTGAATTAATTAATCTCATAGAATCCAGTCAATAAGGCAGCCAATTATGAATGTCATACTTTAATTGGAAAACATACTAGACACTAACTTCTGTTGGTGACAGGTTAGCGACTACATGCATCAAACAGAGAGTAATACTAACATTAAAATCATAATGTATTTGTAATATACTGTATATACCTTCGTTACATGCTGTAGTAATATTTTCTGGTTTATGGAGAAGATCTGCTAATAATAACAATGCCTGCTGGATCACTTCTATGTCATCATCCGCTAGTTCACGGCGCTATATTAAACAGATAGCTAGTGTGTTCTTAATAATAAAACTTACAATTTTCGGTAGAGCACCGTCTCCAAATGCCAATGTAGATTTACTAGGATTGTATGGAGGAAGATTAGAAGATATTCTTGGTAAAGCCATTTTGCTTTCTAGTTGTCTTGGTTACAATAAAGACTACGCCCCATTTTGTTTATATTGGGCGTGGTATGTTCTCAACAAGGGCGTGGCAAGTTCTCAAGGGCGTTATCTCAAATGACAGTTTGTACTTTTATATTGAGGAAAAAGAATGTCAACTCAAAGGAAGAAACCGATAGCTCGAGCTCTGCATAAGTTTGAGGGTCAGGCTGAACACGAGTTATCTTTTTCACCTGGCGAGGCAATTCTACTTTTGAAACGTGTGGATGAGAACTGGCTTGAAGGAGAACTTGATGGCAAGATTGGGATCTTTCCAGCTAACAGAGTCCGTATTGAACTAGGTAGTCCTTCTCTCTCTGCGGAGAGTGCCTTAGCTAGATCAGGTCGACCATGTGGTGTAGTGTTACGTGATTTCAATGGTGACTATGATGGTGATTTACCACTTCAAGAAGGACAGATTGTAGAGTTATTAGGTTCTGTTGGATCTGGTTGGACTAGAGGAAGACTAGATGATAAAGTAGGAATATTTCCAGCATCATTTGTAGAGATAATTCAGCCATTAACTGAGAGCAATCCTAAGCCTAAACCAAGACAGAGAGTGACTGGTCCAGTACCTAAACCACGTAGTACAAAGTTGTTGACTATAGATCATCCAGTATGTAATGGAGAAGATTCTCTAAAGATGTCATCAGTGAGTTAAGGAGATTAATAGTTAATATCATTTACTATCTATAATAATAAAGTGTTAATTTAGTGAATTTTTTTTGTTTTTAATTAAGCTTGCTTTTAATTTTAACGATTAATGCCTGTAAAAAAATTTAATTTTAAACAGTTTTGTTTGGAAACTAGATGTGGATCAGATTTGCTAAATTAATACTAAGTAAATGCATTTTAAAATCACTAAATTTAGTAAACACAATTAGTAGTACAATTAACAAATTTAAAAAATTTGTATGTACATTACTTCTCAATATAATGATATATGAATTACTATGGATTGTCTGATGAGTCAAAGTCATTATTATCATTACATCTAATGTCTAATTGTTATTATATTATTATAGATATCCACTAATGATTCACATGATACTATACCTCGTCCTACATCATCATCATCATCATCATTATTACAATGTACTAGTGTGTCCTCTTTGGAAAGACATATATCTGGACTACAATCATCATTAGAGTCTGAAATGAAAATGATGAAAAGTGCTCAACATCTACTAAAAGTAATAATACCAATATATAATACATGTCTGTCATAATAATAACAACATGGGAATTTATAATAGAATTAGGGATAGCCCCTGATGACATTCAGTCTGTAGTTTCTAACTCATTATTTACAGAATATATTGTTGTTATCACATTATTAAGTTACTAATTATATTGTATTAATGATGTATCATTAGGTATCTCAAAATGAAGAGAAGAGAACTAAACTAACACAGACATTAGCTAATCACAAACTTAAAGTGAACAATATTAGAAGACAAATTGATACAGCAGAAGGTACAGTGAAAAAGAGAATATTACGGACTTCAAGAAAATTGAAAATTGTTTATTATAGCAATTTATAATTTTCTTTTTGTGAAATTTATCCCTGACATTATCCACACAGTGTATATGTTTAATGATATTTATAGTCCATATAAATGTACAGCTCTAATAGTTTGTTTTTTATGAAAATGTAGAATCTGATTAAACAAATATTTTTGTAGTAGCAGGTTTATAGAAATTGGTTAGGCACATCAATATTTGTCAGAGCAAAGCAAGGGTTAATATTAGGTACCAAACCACATTACTCACCATCCTTGAGGTATATCTGTAGTCTTCAAGATTTGGTATAATATAATTATATACATTTCAAACGATGCAGTGGAGATAAGCAAAAAGACAAAATTATTTTTATTACTTAATCTGCTTCTTTAATACTACAGTTAATAAATATTATATTATTAATATTAATATTGTGTCTCATATATTATCCTAATATGATGATATATATTTCATGCTATAAAATATTGCAAAAATAGCAACTAATAAGTTCAAATAGCTTTATCATCGATGTTACTGAGATGAGCGTAACCAAAACCACATAGCCTCATATAACAAACAGCTAGCTAGTTTATTTTAATATTCTATAGTTGATTTTGATGGACATGAAAATTCAGCATTTTCCAACTTGAAACAATGTGTTTATATTGTCTGTAATACGTCCTAACTTGTTGTCATTATGATCTTGTTATTAAGTAGTCTCAGATATACTATATACAAATATATTATAGATATGGTTAATGATATCATTTGGTCACAATTCCTCTTTCTCTTAGTTCAACGTGATGTACTCTTATCTCGTCAAACTAAATCAGCACCTACCACACCCCCTAGTCCATATAACTCTCATTCTACTACTGATGATGATAAGTTACAACGTCAAAGAGTAAGAGAAGAACTAGTGAATACAGAAAAAGACTTCTATCAAGAAATGTCTGCTTTTTGTACCAAAGTACTACCAGCTTTTAAACAGGTAATAGTTTCATTTGTATTACTGTAGTCTAGTGGAGGAGGGCACACACACACACACATGCATATAATGTATACTATCTAAAAGGTTTGGGCACTATATTAAAATAGTTACAAAGAGAATTTGTGCTTACAGAGGGACAGAATATGGTATTATAATAACAAGAATTAAAAGGATCTCTTTTACTTTATTATCTCCAAAAGTATTCTGAATTATTCTCTATCTGCCTATTATATTATATCTACATACTATGTTATATCTGTTAACAGATTATCTGGGTCATCCCTACATAAACATTGTATAAATAGTAGCAATATCTAACATGACTAGTAGCTATAGAAACTAGAAATATAGGCAGAGAAGTAGTAAGAAGTTTCAAGCACGATCAGTCACACCTATTGTCATAGCACTTGTGGTAGCATTAACGAAATTCATTGATTTTTATATGTGTCGACAGTTAAAGAATATGGTTTAATTTCACTTGTCACTTTCATTTGTTTTATACAATATTGTAATTAAAACAATGATGGACATATATATATATAGTTAACTATAAGACTACCTCGCACTTGGAGCATAACAGACGGAACAATGTTATACTTCAAAAATTAAACACTATTTGTAACTGTTGTAATTCTAGTAGAACGTTATTGATATATTGTATATGTACTATTACTATAACTGTATAAAGAATGTGTCATATAACACTGGTATTTAAAGTATTCAGAGATCACTTACTGTAGGAGTACTACATGTACAATTATCATTTTAATAGTACTATATTACACATTATAATATTATTACATTAATAGTACTATATAACAAAGAAATGACAACTCATGTGCATTTAAACATCTCTCAACAGAAAAGATAACAAGTACAATGTGTAGAGATACCACCCATGCTTCATTTACTGTAATCAGGAAATGTACTATATTTGATAAAATATAGTGTCAATTCCATCATCACTTCCTTGAAAATTGGTCTCTAACAGTAATAGGATTGAATTGACCAAAATTGCTTTTACTTAGTGCATTATGGAAAATTAAAGCACTCAAGACATGGCTTGTGTTTTATCAACAACTCAACCACACCTCTACTTTAATTTACATTATACACTCATATAGACCTGCTATCCATTTAACACAAATTATCTTAATGCTTAATATCATTAGTGTTATAATTGTATTGACTTATATATATATATATATATATATATATATAATATATATATATCAGTGTTACAGTACAGTCCATATATAACATTAGTACAGGTACATTTATTACATGTATGAATCATATTATTACAATATTCTTTACTTCTTGTTAGTGGAAAGAAGAGTTGTGGGAGGAGTTATTTTCTAATATTGAGGATGTTACCATGTTATCTGGTGAATTAGTTAAAGCTCTAGAAGATAGTAATGAGGAACGTGGTGTGGGTGTGGTCTTCACAGAGTTTACTAGTCGACTAAAGGAAGTATATGGAGTTTATTGTCGTAATCATGACCATGCCTCCCAATTATTAGAGAAAGTAAGTGAAATATAGTGTAGTAATGATGTATATTTGTAATAGTTATATGAAGAGAGTGGAGTTGCTAGTAAAGTAAAGGCCATTATGGATACTGGGAGGTAAGTTATATGAATTAATGGTTGAGGAAGTTGTAAAATACATTTTTAATGTATATGAATATTTGGGATGCGAGATAGTATGATGTACTCTCTCTCTCTCTCTCTCTCTCTCAAGACCTGAGGTTCAATCTTGGGATTTACATACCTTATTAATTAAACCGATTCAACGACTTCTCAAATATCCCCTTCTACTTGAAAAACTAATGCAGGCCACACCCAAAGGTCATCCTAATCACAAGACATTATCATTTGCTTTAAAATTATCATCACAAGTAGCTCAAGATGTCAATGAAATAAAGAGAAGAAAGGACATTTGTAAGACATTTAACATACTCAATATCTATACATTATTGTATTACATGTACAAGTATATCATGTACAAGTATATTATGTACAAATATAGTATGTACAAGTATATTATGTACAAGTATATCATGTACAAGTATATTATGTACAAATATAGTATGTACAAGTATATTATGTACAAGTATATTATGTACAAGTATATTATGTACAAATATAGTATGTACAAGTATATTATGTACAAGTATATTATGTACAAGTATATTATGTACAAATATATTATGTATATCATGTACAAGTATATCATGTACAAGTATATTATGTACAAATATATTATGTACAAGTATATTATTGTATTGTTTATTTTATAGTAGAAAGATATACTGGTTCTGGACGTGATGAGAGGAGAGTCAATTTTGGTACTATGCGTAAGAAAGTACGTCGATTACAACAAACACTAACTGTTATAACTGGCCTTAGATCAGCTGTAAGTAATAACAATGATATAACATATTTAATATATTCCTCCATTTTATATTTTATATTAGACTATTGATCCAATATATGCTGGGGAAGAAGCTAAAATTCTCTCATTAGAGAATACATTAAGAGCGTTACAACTTAATATTATTTCATGGCAGGAAGAAGGAGAGGTAAGACAGTAGCAGTAGTTGTGCATACAGTACATTCTAAATTATGAAATGTTCTTTGAATATTTTTATTCTTTTTTTAGCACCTTATGTCATGTCGTGATGTACTTAATAATACAATGTCTGACTATGTAGGGAAATGTCCAATACTTACCTCTACTATTGAACTAGTTCAACAAATGAAACATACTTGGAAAGAACATGTAAGTTGTTATATGTAATTTCATATAAACTCAATTATTTTAGTTACAACTGTAAATTATCCTAAGATAGTTTTAATAATGCCCTAGTGTTGTTTATTTTGCTATTGAAAATTTGAGTATTAAAAATACTTTTATTTCTTTCATTTGTCACACTTATTTAAAGTACATAAGTGCGTTGGATTTAGTGGTCATTGTATACAACGAAATTTTTATTTCTTACCTTCAATAATCTCATACAACAATAGATTAAAACAATGTTAAATGGACATGCCTATTGTGGGTGTGGCCAAAAGAATCTTAAACTCCTGATGAACAATAAACTACGTTGTGTTATAAATAGATTGTTTATAAATTAACCAGTTATTACTGTAATTGTACATGTATTGTTGTTGATTCATGGTATGTAGTTGCCTCAAAACAAACTCAATGTGATTTCAACAATTATATTTACCAATGTCCATGTAATAACATGTATAATTATAATAGTACATTCTTTTTATAGGTACAAGAGTTACGTTGTACTGTTATTGATCCATTGGGTACTCTTATTAGTCTCTTTCATGATCCATTGTTATTAATGAGCAAGAGAGGAGACAAACTCCTTGATTATGACTCATTACAACATGATTTAGAAAAATGCACTGAACCAGATAAAATACAACAATTGAGAGAACAAGTCACATTAGCTAAAAGGTAAAGATTGTACATCAAAACAAGATTATAATTGAAAAAGATTGTCCTATAATTGTTTTGGATGATGTCAATCTCCCTATATAAAATTTGAGATGAAAAGATTGGAGCTACTATAGAATTCTGAAAGCAAGCTGACTATATAAAACTTGTAGACAACCAACCATTGTAGTTGCACTCATTATTAATGTCAATTAAATTCATTTACTGTTATTAGCAGTTAAGTCAGTTTTAATTTTCCAGAATTACCGCATAATATAGCAATAGAATAAAATAAAGATACAAATATAAATACAATATAGTCCAAAATGATTACAGGACTGTCTGGCATGCTACATAGTCCAGCCTGTAAAAAAAATCCAGACATTCATATAATATGGAATTTTTTTAAATTTTCATCTTTTTTATGTTTTTATATGTAGATAATAATGTAATAAATAAATAAAATTTCTCTTTTTAATAATCCTTCTTTGTACTTGTCTTAGAACATATGAAGCTCTTAATACTCAATTATTAGAAGAACTCCCAAAATTTGTAGAAAGAGTAACAGCAGCTGTAACATATTTAGTATCAGTTTATTTCCAACAATGTATATCTTATCATCAACAGATGAGTACACTACTATCCTCGCTATCAGACACACCCCTTTCATCATCCTCCATTTTACAATCCCAGAACAAGTCCTTACAACTGGTACTTCAAAGACTTTGTCTCCTATCTATCGTCCCCTCATCATTTGCTGTATCTTTTGGTATTATACTTAACAATACAACATCTCAAAAATCACCAAGACTAGTACATACTCTTTCAGTAGATGTTCCTCTTTCTCTCTCTCCTAATAAAGCCTTAAGCACATCTACAGTACCACAATCTATTTCACATTCTGATCGTCGTCTTTCATTACAATTTACATCATCAGAGCCAATATATGAAGAGATTAAGGTACATACTCATATTTGATTACTATAGAATATATTGTATAAAATATATTGTTCATGTAATTATATGTTATAATAGTATGTATAACAATACATATAATTATATGTTAGTATGTATAACAATACATGTAATTATATGTACAACATAATATATTGTGTACATAATATTTTATTTCATTTATTTTATAGCCTCTTCCAGACAATGATAATGAACTACTTACAAGTACAGAAGTATCCACTAATAAATATTATAATCTTCAACAAACCACACCCACTTCTCCACACATTGTATTAGTACACAACTATGATGAAGTATGTAAGGATGATCCTGACAGTGATCATGACTATGAAATACCTCCGTCTCCAGACTCTCTTTTAGCTCCACCCACTCCAACACCCTCCCCATTTTCAGAGCCTAACAGTCCTGAAGGAGACTCTGAAGGATTTGACGAGAGTAGTAAACGAGATTACAGTATATCTCCTGATAATGACGTAGCCCCTCCTCCTATTGGAACTCAATTGACGGTGTTATTTGACTTTATTGCTGAGTCATCTAGTGAACTAACAGTAACTAGTGGTGATCATGTGACATTAGTATGTCCTAGTGATGGTGATGGATGTAATGAATGGTGGCTAGTTGAATTAGAATGTAATGGAACGTCATTACAAGGTTATGTCCCTTCTAATTATGTTGAAACTACTAGCTAATGATGACTGAATATTAATGTGCTGTATTTTTATCAAATCATTATTTTGCTACTATCTTGACTGCTATAATTATATATTGTTATTATGTTTGTTTTTGCTGGGTTACCATGACAACAAAAGGTAATCTAATCAATACACATCTTTTTAAAATTATCTGGTCTGTGCTGTTCATTGTCTTTGTCTACAAGATTTGGAACTTTGGGATCTTTCTAAATTTGCCAAACTTAATATTATTATAATTATAACTCCCTTTGAATTATGTATAGTTGCAAGAACTGCTCTAATAAGGCCAGACACACACACACATGCACTGTAACCTACTGTACTATATAATATTAGCCAATGGTCATGTGATCCTTAATTACTTGATACAATGTAAGTTCAAAGTGCTGACAAGGTACTTGGTCTTATACAAATTGGCATCACAGCCCTGTGTCAGATGTAGGGTTGCTATCATAGCATTTCATGAGGTAGAGGGCTACATGTACATGACATCATTCTTGATATCAAGTATTATACTGTATCGTACTCAGTATAGAGATTTGACATACAAATTGGGCTTCTGTAATGATGAGTAGTTTATAACAACTATGTAAAATTGTGGTATTGCCCCATATTCTATATGGGGCAGTAAGTCTGGTTCACTTTTAGTCCCTCCTCCATTCATCAGTTTATGAAAACAAGGAGAAACTAGCTCACTAAACTACAGTTGCTATTTCCTTAGTCAAATAGTAATTAATGTACTATATTTAATATGTAAATAACATCTGTTTTTATTACTATCTACTACTACATCACATGATTTGACTCCATTCAGGGCTGTTTGTACAAGCACACAGTTTGCTATTCTATTATGGCAGAGAATGCAGTACCTAGTATGTCATCCTATACAGTTCTCAAGAAACTAGAGGAACAGCTCACTTGTGCTAAATGTCTTGACCTCTATACTAACCCTAAGATCTTACCATGTATCCATTCTTTCTGTCAACAATGTCTGGAGGGTCTACCAATGAATCTTCAAGGTGATAACTACTTTATCACTTGTCCCACTTGTGATCATTGTGCCCAGTTACCTCAACCAACTGGAGCAGCTAATTTCCCTGCAGCTTTCCATATTAACAACTTCAAGGAAGTCTACAATCTAATGTTAAAAATTTCTGGACATCAACAGGTAACCTGTGATAACTGTACTACAAATAATGCCACAGGTTACTGTAAAGAATGTACCAGGTTTCTTTGTCCAAAATGTATCAGTGTTCACAAGAATTGGGCTCCTTTTAATGATCATAAGATAGCAAGTCTTGATGAGGTATCAAACTCTGTCTCTGAATTGCTTCCCCAGAAGCAGGAGATAAAGTGTTCCACTCATAATAAGCCCTTGGAGATCTTTTGTGAAACATGTGATAAGCTTGTTTGTCAGCACTGTGGTGTATGTGCTCATAAAGATCATGACTACGACTTAGTATCTGACTGGTATCCCAAACATTGTCAAAAGATGGAAACAAGCTTGAAGTCAGTTAGTGACAAGGTCACTGCTGTTAATGATGTCCTAACTGCTCTCACAGACATAGAGAGTGAGATCAGAGAACAAAGTGAAGTCATCAAAAAGAAGATCCATGTCATATTGGAAGAAACGATTGATATCCTTTATCAGTCTGAACTACAGGAGTTGTTAGAGCAGAAAAAATCAGCTGAAGGAAGATTGGGTGAACTAAAGGATTGTCAGAAATTTGTGAAACAGAGTCTTGAAATAGGTAGTCCTCAAGATGTTGTGTCATTTACAAAACAAATGATGGAGCGTATGAGTCATGTGACTCAAATTGTAAACATTGAAGAGTTTAATTTCAAAGAGAAAGCTAATCTCCACTTTAAGAAAGACAGCAACATTATTGATACATTACGTCATATTGTAGATATTGTGTTCTTCTCATCTACTGTTCTACAAAAGTGTAAAGTCAAGAAGATTGATTGTCAGCATATCACCATGAATAATAAAACTGTTTCATTTCCATTATCAATCCAATTTTCTGATTCCAGTCTTCTTACTTTTCCTCTATCATTACTTAGTTGTAGTGTAGTACCAGTTGGTACAAACACACCCATAACAGCTACAGTCAATGCCACCACACATCCTGGAGTGTATACAATACATTGTAGTCCCGTGACTAATCGATGTCATCAAGTTAATGTCCGAGTTAATAATGTCCAAGTTAATGGGACCTCACTAGTAATCCCTTTTAATTCCTACCTTGATAACATCACTCCAGTGCGTATTATACCTGAACTTAACAGGCCCTGGGGTGTTGCTGTGATTAATGATGGACGTATTATTGTAAGTGAGTATAGGGAGAACTGTGTCACAATATTAGATCAAGAAGGAAAGAAAGTGAAGTCTTTCAGTCAGATGAGTGGAAAAAGTGGAAATGTTAAGTTCACTAGTCCTCGTGGTGTAGCAATAACTTCAGACAACTTCATTCTTGTCACTGATAATCATAAGATTCAGAAGATATCCATGGATGGAAAATGTATTACATCAGTTGGTAAACAAGGTAGTGGACCAATGGAATTTAATTACCCTCGTGGTATCACCATTTCTCCTATAACTGGACATACTTATATTGTAGATTGGGGTAACCATTGTATACAAGTCTTAAATCCTGATCTAACTTTCTCTCACATCTTTGGTACCAAAGGATCAGTTGAGGGACACTTTAATTTTCCAGAAAGTGTTGGTATTGACAGACGAGGGTTAGTATATATAACTGATACTGATAATAATCGTATCCAAGTATTCACTCATGAGGGACAATTTTTATCTCAGTTTGGTACAAACGGATCTGGTCCTGGACAACTTAATCATCCATCTGGGATTGTAATAGATGATAAAGATCTTATATACATTGCAGAGTGGGGTAATCATCGTATCTCTATCTTCACTACTGAAGGTCAGTTTTTAAAATCTGTTGGAGGACATGGTAGCAGTGTGGGTCAGTTTAGTTATCCATATGGACTAACATTTGACAGAGAAGGATATTTGTACACTTGTGACAGTAGTAATAACAGACTAGTAGTGTATTGAGACAGTGTGATAATTTGTATATACTTTATGAAAATATATTATCTTTGTTAGTGTTAAAATATTTAACTTATCTACTAAACTTTTGTAAAACTATACATCAACAAGTGACAAATTTTGATCACATAATTACACAATGTATATATACACTGCTTTAATTAGCTTAATAAATTGTATCCACTTAGTCATGGAGATGAGATGTTCCATCTTCCATTATATATAATAATTTTTTGCTCTTGTAGTCCTCAGATATAACAAGATTCTTTCAAAAATATTAGATTTGCTGATAACATTATTAAGACACAGTAACAAGTTAGATCCAATAAACAAGATACAATAATTGATAATGATTCCGTGGAAAAAAGGCAAACCTCTGGTATAGGATGCTACTTGCTCAGACATTTTGATATTGCAGCTATGCTTTTAGTACTCTCGGAAAACCGAACGCCATTTTTAAAAATTTCCTCCTTAGGATTATTCGTACACATGTTGGGTAGGATTGTTCAAGACTTCTTACCTGTGCGTAGTATTAGAGTTGAGATAAATGTACCTTAGTACAACAGTTTGTACTTGCTCATTAACTTTGCTACGAAACGACTGGAATGTGAGAGGTATGTTATTGTCTTGGAACCACACCCATGTTAATAATAGGTGAAATCTTTTGGCAATAGATAGCGCGTTTTCACGTGGGCTTAGAATGTAAACCAACCACAAAAATGTGTTAATGAATGTGTTATGAATATCATTATAATAAAATTATTTGGCTTCTGACTTCCAACGTACAGCCACTTTAAATAACATCTGTTTTTATTACTATCTACTACATCACATGATTTGACCCCATTCAGGGCTGTTTGTACAAGCACACAGTTTGCTATTCTATTATGGCAGAGAATGCAGTACCTAGTATGTCATCCTATACAGCTCTCAAGAAACTAGAGGAACAACTCACTTGTGCTAAATGTCTTGACCTCTATACTAACCCTAAGACCTTACCATGTCTCCATTCTTTCTGTCAACAATGTCTGGAGGGTCTACAAATGAAACCTCAAGGTGATAACTACTTCATCTCTTGTCCCACTTGTGATCATTGTGCCCAGTTACCTCAACCAACTGGAGCAGCTGATTTCCCTGCAGGTTTCCATATTAACCACTTCAAGGAAGTCTACAATCTAATGTTAAAAATTTCTAGACATCAACAGGTAACCTGTGATAACTGTACTACAAATAATGCCGCAAGTTACTGTAAAGAATGTACCAGGTTTCTTTGTCCAAAATGTATCAGTTTTCACAAGAATTGGGCCCCTTTTGATGATCATAAGATAGCAAGTCTTGATGAGGTATCAAACTCTGTCTCTGAATTGCTTCCCGAGAAGCAGGAGATAAAGTGTTCCACTCATAATAAACCTTTGGAGATTCTTTGTGGAACATGTGATAAGCTTATTTGTCTGCACTGTACTGTACGTATTCATAGAGATCATAATAACGACTTAGTCTCTGACTGTTTTCCTAAACATTGTCAAAAATTAAAAACAAGCCTGAAGTCAGTTAGTGACAAGGTCGCTGCTGTTAAAGATGTCCTAACTGCTTTCACAGACATTGAGAATGAGATCAGAGAGCAAGGAAAAATAACCAAAGAGGAAATACACGTCATAGTAAAAGAAATGATAGATATTCTTCATCAGTCAGAAAGACAACTCACAAGAGAGGTGGACACAGTCACTGGTAGTAAACTACAGGTGTTATCAGAGCAGAAGAAATTAGTAGAAATGAGGTTGAGTCAATTGAATGATTGTCAGGAATTTGTGAAACATAGTCTTGAAATAGGTAGTCCTCAAGATATTTTGACATTTACAAAACAAATGATGGAGCATATGAGTCATGTGACTCAAATTGTAAACATTGAAGAGTTTAATTTCAAAGAGAAAGCTGATCTCCACTTTAAGAAAGACAGCAACATTATTGATACATTACGTCATATTGGAGATGTTGTGTTCTTCTCATCTACTGTGCTACAAAAATCTAAAGTCAAAAAGATTGATCGTCAGCATATCACCATGAATAATAAAACTGTTTCATTTCCATTATCAATCCAATTTTCTGATTCCAGTCTTCTTACTGTTCCTCTATCATTACTCAGTTGTAGTGTAGTACCAGTTGGTACAGACACACCCATCACAGCTACAGTCAATGCCACCACCCATCCTGGAGTGTATACGATACATTGTAGTCCTGTGACTAATCGATGTCATCAAGTTAATGTTCGAGTTAATAATGTCCAAGTTAATGGGACCTCACTAGTAATCCCTTTTAATTCTTACCTTGATAACATCACTCCAGTGCGTATTATACCTGAACTTAACAGGCCCTGGGGTGTTGCTGTGACTAATGATGGACATATTATTGTAAGTGAGTATAGGGAGAACTGTGTCACAATATTAGATCAAGAAGGAAAGAAAGTGAAGTCTTTCAGTCAGATGAGTGGAAAAAGTGGAAATGTTAAGTTCACTAGTCCTCGTGGTGTAGCAATAACTTCAGACAACTTCATTCTTGTCACTGATAATCATAAGATTCAGAAGATATCCATGGATGGAAAATGTATTGGATCAGTTGGTAAACAAGGTAGTGGACCAATGGAATTTAATATTCCTCGTGGTATCACCATTTCTCCTATAACTGGAAATATTTATATTGTAGATTGTAATAACCATTGTATACAAGTCTTAAATCCTGATCTAAGTTTCTCTTGTACATTTGGTACTAAAGGATCAGCGGAGGGACAATTTAATAAACCAGTCTGCGTTGCTATTGACAAACGAGGGTTTGTGCATGTGGCTGATTTTAGTAATCATCGAATCCAGATGTTTACTCCTGAGGGACAGTTTTTGTCTCAGTTTGGTACAAAAGGATCTTCTCCTGGACAAATTACTTGTCCATCTGGGATTGTAATAGATGATAACAATCTAATGTACATTACAGAGTGGGGTAATCATCGTATCTCTATCTTCACTACTGGTGGTCAGTTTGTACGTTCTGTTGGAGGATTCGGTAACAACGAGTGTCAGCTTGATGATCCATATGGAATAACATTTGACAAAGAAGGATATTTGTATGTTTGTGATCATTTAAATGACAGACTAGTAGTATATTGACAATAATAGTGTGATAGGTAGTATGTACCTTTTGAAAAAATACATGTGATTTTATGATACATGTAAATTGTTGATGTTAACTCATCTATTTTTTCATAGTGGATATGTTTGTAAATTGCTCTTCAACAAGTAAACAATGTTTGGTAATATAATCACACAATTTACATATGATTACACTGTAATACTGTCTCAGTATTAAATAACTTTATAAGAGAGAGGGTGTCCTTTAATTAACTTAATACATTTGTACCCACTAAATGATATGATGATTGTCATTTCCGGAGCCACTATTGGTGGTTGTTATTGTTATGATCGGTAGTAAGTGAATAGAAATGATCCCTTTGAAATATATTGAACTTAGTCACTGAACAAGAACAAATGACAATTTACAAAAATAATTTTTTACACAACATATATATACATACCAAACAGGAAGTTACCAACTATAATTACATCAACATATCACATAATAATCACCAGAAATAATAATCATGAGAAATAAGTTACAACTGCTTCTAAATTGAAAGGTAAAATCCATACCAATCAACTGCTTTCTGGGTTCTATTAGAACGTTGAAGAGAGGAGATAGTGGATGATGCAACCTCCAACTGACCATGACCTTTTTCTAGGTATGAGGCTGCATCAGTAGTTGATGTAGTGCTTGAAAAAGGCCAATCATCAAAGTCAATCGACTCTTGATCGTCCCTGTTAAGAGGATAGCAATAACGAAGTTGATCAACGTGATGGCGTTAATAGTTCAGCAGGTGACAGACCAGTGATACTATGAGGAGTAACTCGATATCTAAATAAAAATCTTGAAATTCTACATCACCCTCCAATTTCCGAATTCCTTTCTTAAAAGTCTGAACATCACACTCAGCTAAACCATTTGAGTTAGGATGGTAAGGAGAGGTCAATGTGTGCTTTATCCCATTCATTTTCATAAAGAGTGAAAATTCCTGACTAGCGAACCTAGATCCATTATCCGATACTAATTGGTCAGGAATTCCATGAGTAGATAATATAATTCTGAGTTTTTCAATAGTAGCTTCAGTAGATGTTGAAGGAACAACATGGACCTCATCCACTTAGAATGGGCATCAATTGTAAGAGATATAACTTTCCTAAAAAAGGACCAATATGATCAATATGTACTCTTACCCATGGTTGACTGGGATATCCCCATGGGTGCAGAGGAGCTTTACTTGGCATTGAACGAAGCAGTTGACAAATCTTGCACTATTGTACTTCTGTTTCGATGTCAGAGTTTAAACCAGGCCATCATACATATGAGTGAGCTAAACGTTTCGTCTTGCTCACTCCTGGGTGAGTCTCACGCAGCTGTTTGATGATGTTCCTTCTCCCTTTTACAGGAATAACCACCTTTGATCCTCAAAGTATACAACCATCTATAACACTTAATTCTGTGTGACGTTGAAAGTAAGGACAAATATCAGGTGCAGGGTCACTTATAGTCCATCCTGTTTGGACCAGGCGACGAACTCTCGCTAATACAGGTGTATGATCTCTTCCCAGTCAAAGGCAAGACTAATACGTTTACCTTCGTCCGTCGCCAAATAATGTTACGACGGGTAGTAAATGAATAGAAATGATCCCTTGAGATATTGAACTTAGTCACTGAACAAGAACGAATGACAATTTACAATAATAATTTTTTACACAACAAAACTACATACCAAACAGGAAGTTACCAACTATAATTATATCAACACATCACATAATAATCACCAGAAATAATAATCATGAGAAATAAGTTACAACAGTTATCACAGCAGATGTATGTTCCTCTACATGTGTATATGTTGTAAAAATGTATTTTTCACAATAACAATAATAATAATTAATAATAATAATTCTTACTAACACTCCTCACTGAGGAAAGAGTGGAGGAGATGTGTGTAGATATTAATTGATGTGTCCTCATACACACTGACCATGAGAGACCAGGAATGAAAATACTAAAAACTATATCTCCTGATATTCTCAGAATTAAATAGGTATGTACATACATGGATGGATAAAAGAGCTGGATTGATTGTTAAATGGATGAATGAACTTGAACAGATCTAGAGACATAGATTTGGAGTATATTATAAAGTATTCATGGACTGATAAACAAACAAACAATAAATAAATAAATTACAAATACAATGTTGTTTACTTTTTGCTTAGGTTCATTATACGTTTTATTTCATATTGAAAAATCTATTTTCTTTTTTCTGATCAAAAGTGAAATATTCATAATATATTTTTTGAGTTTTTATCTGAAATAAACAGCAAGTATAGGTTGACTCAAAATTAGAATTAATTACTAGAACTTTCTTTGATGAAATAAACCATTTTAGAAAAAACAAAAAAAGTCACTTGTCCATTCACCTTGTATAAAGAATAGTTAGAGAAAAACATGTCTTATTTAACAAAAAATACAAGACCTTGAATCTAAATGTAAGTTAACAGCTCCATTTAGTGCTTTTAGCTCATCAATTGTACTGTATGTACGCATGTTTGAGTCTCATGACTTTTGTAAAGGTAATCCCAGACATATTTATAGCATTTCTATGAAATGTTTATATCACAGGACTTAGCTCTGAGTCCAACTAGCTATTGGAATGTATACTAAATTACCTTCACCTAATCATTATGTGATGGATTATATCATACAAAAAATCTACACATTGTACATAATATGTCCAGTTTTACCACATGACAGATATTTTAATTGAAGTCTTGCTGCTAGAACAAACATCAATAATGGTTGTATTGTTAGTGGGAGTTTAGTTGATTCAGCCAATACAGAAAAGATGTTTTTGAATCAACAAATATCACTCCATTATAGAGTTAGCCTTGGTTGCCAATGGCAAGTGTTACCATGCTTATTTATTTTGTTGTTACTTTGGCAAAACAATTTAAAATGGTCATGATGAAACCATGCATTCTTCATATAGAGATCGGAAATGATTTATATTCTTTTACTTAGTACAATTACTATGAAGAAAGGCAAGACTACTTAAGTTGCTTATAAATTGGATTTAAAAGAAGCTTGTGGAATAATAATAATAATGGAGTGTGAACAATGCTAGCATTTCCAAAGGAATGCATTTCTTCATGAAAAAGAAATAGCTTGTGTCTGATAGTGACTTTTACGAACACCTTGATTAAAAGTGCTTTTAGTTATAATAATATGGAAATTTCAAATATTCAAATAATCATTGCAAAAATCAAAATAGTGTTCTAAAGAAAATGTTCAATTCATTGATTGAAGTACTTAAAAAAAACACCAGTGGTATTAAGGTGTTCTCTCACACCGTCAGCCAGATTTTTTTTATTATCTCCTTTAATAGCAGTAGGATTTTCTAGAGCATCCAGTACTGTCGCCCAAGTGAGGATATAGTCATCATTATCCACTATCTCATCAAGTAAAAACTGTAGCTGCAAACAATTGCGTAACACACTCTCTGGTACTTTAAGTCTTTTCCCAAAAAGATGCCATTTATTCTTGTCATAAGCAATACCAGAAAGTATAGTGACTAGATCATCAATGTCTGGAATAGCATCTAAGATCTTGTCAATATCTGCAAGCAAATGAAGTTAATATTATCACATTGCTATATATGATATATACATAATAGATATTGTGATTAGTGATGTTAATCACTCATATAACAATTAATGATGTTATAATCATTTTTTAAACTAGACCATATACTATAAGTGTACTAATAAAAGATGCTATTCATTCTAACTTTGTCTTCAAACAACTGGTATGTCACAAAACATTTCCCTCTCAGTCTATATCATGCCCACACATTACTAGCTATTAATTAGAAAGGTTGGGATGTGCTTGGATAATGTAACAAGGTACATATCATGCAACTATGGGTTAATAAATATATATCATACATCATATACATTATATGAATACATGACTGAAGGAACATTTATTATATTTATCAAATTTAAAAGTGATATATGATTTTAAATATTCAATAGAGGAAACTAATAATTATATATTATATAATATAATTATGTCATCACAACTGACCAGGTATCACCTCTTGCTGACTTTCATTAGTAGCTTCTCTTATTTCTACTGATTCCTATTATTAGGATGTTGTAATCATGTTTAATGAACTATATTTAGAACCTGTTGCAAAGAGTAAAGTGTCTTCTCTAACTCTTCTTTGGAGCTTTGAGTGGATTTTAATTCATCTTTAACTTTCTCTAGTTCTTTAATTTTCTCATTATATACTCCATTAATCTATATATTATAGGAGGACTATTATAAGAGAAATAGAATGATAACTGCTAACATTAGCAAATTCTTGTCGTAACTTCTCAATTTCAGATGTCAATGCCACCTACAATACATTACAACTTATTATTACAAACAATATAGTACCTTTTCTTGATCAAATGTAGTACGTCTTTCAGCTTCAGTAGCCTTTAGTTGATTTAACTCATTCTGCAAGTGAGCAACCTGTATAGAAATATTAAATTGCCTATAGTAACAATTTAAAGGCTTAACATGACATTCAATTGTAAGTTGATATTCATTTTCCACTTTACTTGTGTTTATATTCTTGTTCATTAGCAAGAGCTTTAATAATTCTTACACTCAGTAAAACTACTATCATCTATGATTCATGCATAACATAGATTGGAAAGTTTCATTGTGAAAAAAGTTTGAAAAATGAGCAAAAAATAAACACACTAAAATTATTACATAATGAAATATTACAGTAGAATATTTACAGTATGTAATTGTTTGAAATTTTTCCAACATATTAATTTTTTTACATGAAATTTTTGTAATGCGAAAGTTTCCCAATCTATAATAGTTAACAGTTATAAGAATATGAATGTAACAGCAGGTCCCTCACTGTTAGTATGTTAAAAAACTACCTTTTATATTACTTCTAATTAATATAATAAGATCTGCTTATTGGGAGATATCAATATGTTGCTACCACTAACTGTAACTACATGTAACAATATGAATTGCCATTATATAAGAAAATAAAAATGCATAAAGTATTTACCAAGTCACTTGCAGTGAACAAATTTTTGACAATAACCTACGCAGAGTACCATGGAGTACTCCTTTAAAACAAACTCACTGAAACTGAAATAACTCTAGACATCACTGAAACTGAAACTAAAACAACTCTTTAGGCACTACTGAAACTGAAAATAAACTATTTTATCATATTGAAACAAAATAGAATATATATCTCAAAGCTAATGTATAGATATTACAAATCACCACAAATATCTAAATGTAATTACCTCCTTCTTTAAGTTATCAACAGTTGTCTCGAGTTCTTTTGTAGTAACTTCATGTTCAGTCTGTTGTTCCTAGATGAGAATAATTTAATAACTGTCAATAAAACTATAATAATATGCACTGTTAGTTTGGACTTAAGAGTTGTGATTTCCCCTTCCAAAGATGCATTGACATTTTCATATTGTGTCACATTATCACAAGCTGCTTGACATTGCTTTTTAAGATCATCAATTTCTTTTTCCTTCTCTTCATTAGCAGCAGTCAGTGTGTTGTTCTTCTCTGTCCACTCTTTAATACTTTGTAACTTGTTTTCTTCAGATTGTTTCAATTGTATCTAAAATATTATTTGAAAAAATAATGCTTTAACAATTTATATTTAATTCACTATTTCTATGTTGTGCTTACAAAGTTATGAAAGAATATCTTATAATGTACAAGCTTTGACTTAATCTTTTTTAAACTAAAGCTTGTCCTTATAAATATCTGCCAGTTGGTAATGTTTTAGTTAATATAGAAAGTGTATACAAAGCAGACCATACAACAATATATTAATAATTATTAATTGTTAATTCTAAAAGTGTTAGAGATACATGTACTAACTCACTTGTAGATCATCTTTCTCATTAGAAATATCTTGTAATTCATTTTTGACCTTTTTTAGTTCCTCCTCTAATTCAAGTATTGTTTTTGATGATGATATCTGAAATAAAAGTACTAGTTATAATTAATAGAATTAATTAATTTATTATACAGGTTGTTCACGATAAACTGGAACAAGTTCTGTTTCTTCCGTTTCTCCTATAATTATAATTATAATTAAAAAAATAAATAATGAGATAATCCTTTTCTCTATCCTCATTAACAATATGGAATGTAATATGATACAGCTCATTAAAGCACCTTTTATTTTTATAGTAGATGTGTGGGTGTATCATGGCACCCACAGTGCATTACAGTCTTGATCAGACCAATATAAACAATGGTTTAACTAATCGATTATCATTTTTATTAAGCAATAATGTCAACACAGATCTCATAAAATAGAACAACTAGGAAATCAACAAAAAATTTCTTATAACAACTATACCACAATTAATTTCTATGGACTAAGTTATTCGGTCAATAAGGACTGGGTCTAGCATGTGACACTAGAAACAAGATATTACATATCATTTCAATAGCATTCCAAGTAGTTTGACAATCAATTTAACATATCTTATATACCTATCATTCTATTGACATAATAACCAATGACTAGCTATACCAAGTTGTTCATAGTTTGACATCATTAAGGCAATGTAAATCTGGAGAGCTATATACAAGTTTACATGCTGGAATTTCAATTATAAAGGTCACATGTAGGAAGGTCATTTTCTTATCACAGCTAATGTAGTAGCAATCTTGTTTTGGCTTCATAGAAATATAGCATGTTCTATCTCCATAGTAGCTGCTTCAGAACATTTCTTATCCTTTAACACAAGATATTGCATTTAAGAGATGGCTCACATATATACAAGCACAATACAATCTGACTGCTTTGGACAAGCTCTTGCAATATTTTCCCAGACATCTTTCCTCATAAATCTGGCCACATTAGACTAAGACTGTTTAAGGCATTACTAGTGGAAGCTACATCAAGCTAGCTACACAAACTGACATTTTCCCAAGTGACAGATCAGTAACCATGTATAATTGCATTATGCAGGTATCATATTGAATGGCTACATTTCACTATAAAATCATTTCATATATGGCCAGTGTACCACTTACTGGTGGGGTCACTATCAGGGGATGGACTACTCCCCCTGATATCCTTTTCTCCTAATAAAATGATAATAATCAAAATGTATGAGAAAAAGCTAACTGATTGCTTACTGGACTTTTGGAGACAGCCACCCATATTATTACAACAGATCTGCAGCAACCCTTCCTCTGATAAGGGGGTGTGGTCATAGATACTGTACACGTGTTTATTATTATAATAACAATAATTATGAAAATTTACAAAACTGAAATATTTTCTTGATATGAAAGGTATATTGACAATTTGTCAACATCTACAACTTTTCCGTTCCTGTATTTTATCTAATCTCAGAGCTGATCGTTTTATAGCCTCCATATCTTGGTTCTCTCTCTCCAGGAGAAGTGAGGCTAGTGTAGTATGTGCTTGTACCACATTATCACCTGATAGTGCACTAGTCTCTGAGAATAATGCTCTTAACTCCTGAATAAGGAGAAGAGAGAGAGAGAGAGAGAGAGAGAGAGAGAGAGAGTAATTAAACAACAAACATGTAAAATAAATCTTGTTCATGATGTTACTTTCTTTAAATAAACACAGTACACATTCTTCTTACCAATGCTATTTGCTGTCCTTCTTCTTTAGACACTTTTCTCTCATAATCACAATCACTTTTATTACCCATTATCATTAATACTGGTAGTTCTGATCTCAGAGTAGCCTAATAAGAAGAAACAATGAATAAATGGTTATTATAACAAGCTACATACAATGTATGATACAACAATAAGTAGAGACAAAAGCTAATAATAAGCCTATGGGGCTCCTGGTATAGACTTGTATAATTATACTTATATGTACAATTATGTTAAATTTATTGGAGGAGAGTCTAGGACATTATAGTCAATGTTACAAAGGATTCTTTGTTATAGTTATCAAGAGTACATATCTACATAAACTTATCACTACAACTCCATATGTATTTGTCTCAGGATATCTCCTTAATAATCAGTACTAACTGATTCTTGGTAATGACAAAATATATTCCTGATACTCAACATACAATAACTCTAAATTACTTACTTTAACTAAACTAATCCAAGACTTTATACTTTTAAATGTTAGTTTATTAGTGACATCATAAACAATAATAAATGCATCAGCTCTCCTGAAATAAACAGCTGTTGTAGACTGAAACCTAAGAGAGAGAGAGAGAGAGAGAGAGATTTATTTGTATACATTTATCTATTCATACCTTTCTTGTCCAGCAGTATCCCATAATTGAAATACAACAGTTTCCTCGCCCACATTAATTATAGAAGTACTATAGTCTAGACCAAGAGTACTACGAGGTATTTGAAACTCTCCAGATGACAGACGTCTTACTAAAGACGTTTTACCCACACCACTATCACCTAAGATTACCACCTATAGGTATTGTACAGAATATGTACTTTGTACTATATTTCACAAATTTTAGTTTTTATAAAGATTTTATGAAATGCTGGAAGTTCTTATCAAAGTGCTCAAGGTAACAAATTAAATTCATGTTTTGTAATTTGTATTAGAGTCAATATATGAGGGATTTATAACTCATATACAACTGTACAATAAAACAATAGAAAACAAATATAATATATGTACATATGTGGTCCACCTCAATAAAAACTAGTAGCATACTTTATATGCTAAGTAGTAAAAATTAGTAAAACTTTTTACTGAGCAGGTACAAAATTTATAGGCTAAGCGGTAAAAATTTTATGGCTGAGCAGCAAAATTTTATAGGCTAAGCAGCAAAAATTTATAAACTAAATAGCACCTATGCCACACAGAGGTAAGTGTACAATAATAATACATATTATTATATTGTATATGCATGTACCTTAAACACTCTAGATGGTGTACCATTACTGCTATGATGATTATTTTCACGTGGTGATATTAACTGAGATACTGTAAATGATGGCTGCTGATCTAAAGAATAATGGACTGGTGTATTAGATGAAGGTATTGTTGGAAGAGTAGTAACAGTAGAAGGTACGACCTACATTATGTAAATAACAAACTTATAAATTGTAGTAGAATAAAAAAAACCTATATACTCTGTCTAATTTGAGTTTGATTCCAATACAGTATTATATTTAAGAGGAAATAATAGCAAGCTAAGAGGAAATAGAGAGATATTATTTGTACATCTTAAACTCTATTTAAAATATCTAATAATCAGACACTAGCTGTTCAAGAAAGTAGTAAAGTAGATATTCCATATAAAGTTAATATTGTATTCCACCATGATGTGATGTAACACATAATTGGTGTATCATTAACACATATATTTACTAATTGTAATATAAATGTTTAGAAACAGTAGAAAATGTCTTTTACAGTAAAATATAACAGTCTAACAATGAGCAACAACAATGAACAACAAAATCCTTCAATGAGACTTGCAAAAAATAGTATAGCTATGAGACAACATTTAACATAAAGTGATGACATTCTTCATTATTGAAATTCTATAAACTGCACTAATTCAAATTTAACAAAGATATGATACAACATATAACATACTGACCTCCATTGATGTTGCACTTATTCTTGTTTCAAATGGTGACTTTCTAAATGATGCCTCATTCTCTTGAACTTCTACTAATAAAGCTTCTGTTTCTCCTTCCTCTGTTGGAGTAGGTGTGTTAGTGGGCGTTTCTGCTTTAAGAGTGGGTGTGTCTGCTCTTTTGATTGCTGCTTCCACCTCAGCTGCAAGACTGGGAGAATTAAAAGTCTTTGAAGGAGATGAATGAGAGGGTGGAGACATTGATGGCATGAGTTGAGGAGAGACTGATATTCTAAAGAAAAACGAACAACAATTGTTATCACACCACTTTAACCAAAGATATGAAGTTTATAAATGCCATCTCTAGCAAAGCATTTGAAAAAATGTAGCACTATGTCAAATGCATTTGTTAGATATTAACTTGTACTAACATTATAATCTACTATAGCCAGGTAGCACATACCAGTAGTCATTGTTTGCTAGACTAATGATCACAAAACAATAATAATTCAAGACGTATAGTTTAAACTTTATAAACTTCATAGAAGATATATACAAAAGTCTTATATAAATCTCTAATAAATTTTGGTCAAATGACAACATAGTACATGATAAAATTACATGTTATATGATCTTACCCTCGAGAGCTACTAACTGGTAGTGAATCAGTGATTGATGTCTCTATTAATGGCTCCTCTCCATGTAACCATGACATGGTCTCTGTCTCATTGATATTACGAGATAGTCTCTGTAACTGCTTCTGACTAGCAGTGAGCTGTTTATAAGAATCAGACAGCTGATCTTTAAGAGACTGGTTTAACTAGAAGAACACATTACAATAATACAGAGTATACAATAATATGATATAGTAATGAACTATTCACAATAGACAATTATACTACACTTAATAATATTTATAAATAACATAAAGTGATTCAGAAATTTATTATATTAATTTCAGAGTAATTTAAAACTCTGCATTATAATCAAAATAGTAATACACACTTAATAATGTGTCATTGAATGTGGTATCTTACGTTTAACAATTCTAGTCTCTCTCTCCTCAGTTCTTGTTCAGTATGTGTCTTCTCCTCTAAAACGTGTCTGAGAGCTTGCTCCTTTTCTGAAAGGCTAGCAATGAGGGCTTCTCTCTCAGCTAACAATTCTTTATATCTGGTACTAATACGCTCAGATACTTCCTGAGACTACCATAAATAAAAAAGACAATAAAAAATGACAAAACTAGAAATACTTAAAAATTATTTTAGTGAGTGAGAGTTCAAGATATTTCATTAGATAAGACAATTTATACAAAAATCCCATACATATTGATACAATATTACATATGCTCATATATATATGATAGAGATCAATAGAGACAACTTAAAGTAAGAGAGCTTAGTTTCCTATTATCACTACTTACAGTAGTAGGAAGCACAACAGTATAGTTAGCTAGCTCAACATATAGAATGAGGAAATGGCTGTGCCAAATAGAAAGTGTTCATACGTAAGAGATTAAAGTTCAAAGCAACTATAGTCAAAACAAACTCATAACATTGACAATAACTTGAAAGAAGTACGAAACAGTTATTATTGTTGGTCATAACATGAATCTGTAGCAAACTAATGTACATGTATTATATAAACAAAGTGTATTGTACAGACTAATGTACATGTATTTGTTACAATGTCAATGGAAGTAAAATACTCAGTATACTGTAATCTTAATCTGCAACACACCAGGGAGTACTTATAATAGTTTCAATATCATTCAGAATTACATAAAACTGGCTCATATATAATGCTGTTCTATTAAAGTATTTCCACACTAAGTTTAACACAAAAAATAGTTATAAATGACTACATTTAGGAATAAGTTAGGGATAATTCCTGAATTATCTGGTGAAATCAGTTAATTGTTTGGAGTATTGGATTATCAACATTTTTTGAGTAAAATATTATCTCAAGTTTATCAATTATGTAACAATACACTACAAGATAATACATGATAAATAGATAGTTTTCCTTGAGCAACAAAACTGGAAACTCACGATAAGCTGCCTTGTCTCTAAGCTCAGCAATATTGTGCAAGAGTTATGTAGTACATGCACTACTGTTGTGTTGATACTAAACAACTATTGTTTGCCTTCCTGCAGTTATTACAACTTAATCACATGACATTCATGTGCCCTAATACAACAGTATATCATTAGATATTAACTTATATTAACAGACAGTTATCACAACCTAATCACATGACGTTCATGTGCCCTAATACAATAGTATATCATCATATGTTAACTTATATTAACAGACAGTTATCACAACCTAATCACATGACATTCATGTGCCCTAATACAACAGTATATCATTAGATATTAACTTATATTAACAGACAGTTATCACAACCTAATCACATGACATTCATGTGCCCTAATACAACAGTATATCATCAGATATTAACAGACAGTTATCACAACCTAATCATATGACATTCATGTGCCCTAATACAACAGTATATTATCATATATTAACTTATATTAACAGACAGTTATTACAGTAGATGGTGTTTGGTACAAAACAAAACATAATGAGTTACCCTTTTCTCTTGTCTGTCATAAGCTTCCATTAATTGTTCACGTAATATTCCATCCATTTCATGAGCTTCTCTATTTTGTTCATTAAGCAACCTATAAATCATGACATGTGTATTGTAAACTATTAGGACAATAGCTATATTATACTATTGAAGTCTAACTAACTTTTTTATTTTGTTTTGTACATGTTCAACATCAGATTGACTACGTTCTAAGTCTGTCACTACATTTGTAAGGAATCCTTCAAATCGTTCTAACAGAGCTGGGTCTCGTGAATATAGTTCCATCCACATAGAACAGACCTCTTCATTACTAGAAAATATGAGGGAAAGAACAACCATATGTTAAACAACTGTCCACACTATATATACTATATGTAGTACATTAAACAGAAATGACTTTAGAAGAACTATATTACAAACTTTTTTTTTTGGTAGTCTATTTATAATAGACTCCTACTCCTCATATTAATAAATGAAGTTACCCAATACAAGGTTTCATTTAGAAAAATGGACAAGGGGGGGGGCAAAATAATACTTCGAGAAAATTTAGGGGGGCGAAGGGACTGTGCACAACAGCACATCCTCTAGGGTGGTCTTGAGGCATGTCCCTAGAAAATTTCTGAATTTTAGACCCTCTGAGATCACTTCTGGCACATTTTCAGACCATTTGTGGTTTTCAAATGACATGATGAGACGACCATATTTCTGGTGCTGATAAGACACTTAACACCTATAGACCAAGTTATACTGGTGCTGATAAGGCACTTAGGAGTAATTTAACACCTATAGACTATTGGTGTTTAGGTTAAAAACTGTACATACTCCTTGTGTTTAGCCTAAGGTTATCTTATGCTGTACATTCCTTGTGTTGAGTTTCAGTTCTGTATTCATTACATCCAATTACCCCTTGAAAAAAATGGCTAACCTAATTTCCAAGAGGGGGAGGGAGAGTTTCTAGCAAGGAGGGGGAAATGCCCCCACTAAAATTAAATGAAACCCTGCAATGTGTTGAATGTCATAATAAATAGTTCATGTAGTTATAGCAAAGATACACTTTGTATAATAATACATGACCATATAATGTTAATAATATGCATACTTTATTTCTATATATGTACATGTAATGACAATTTCCTAACCACAACTATTGATTTAATTAAGTTATCTCATCAACACTCTGTAATCACTCAAATACAACACATACAGAAGCTTGCCAACAGATCATAACATACCTTTGACATACACACTAAGACAATTATAAGATATAAACCCTAATATATGAGGTTTATAATTTCTAACAGGCTCATATATGTACATTGAATAAATTCTATCATTGGAAAAAAAAGTATAATCACATAATATCAAAAACTATTAAAAAAACAAAGATATATCATACAACTCTATCTTTCATTTACTTTGATATGTAGCTGTTAGGATCAACTCTAGACATAGCTATTTGCCATGCCTCCTCTTTTTCTCCTATGGTGGCATCACTCTCATAGACAGTCTCCTCTTGATAATGACGACTGGAATAATGTGAGTAGGACCCTACAATTAAATACATGTAATTAAACATTAATAGACTTGTAGATCATAGTTTTAGCATTAGTTTAAACAGCAAAATTAAAATTCCTGGTGCTCTACATTATTCTATGAATCAATAAATATATATATATATATAGTCAATGTTAATGCTACAAGCTAAATGTCATAGGACATGTAGAATGTAAATTGGAGAATGAGAAAGAGAGCTTACACAATTGGTGAAGTTATGATATATAAACATGTACTTAGTTTGTAGTGTCATAAGATAATATTATTATAATATAATATATGTAAATACAGAGTTATTAAATTAATGTGATGTTATTTGTAACAATATTTAATCAATAAACATTACGAAAGTAAAAGTTAAATTTAATAACAAAAGCTGTGTATTGTGTTAATTGTTATACAAATTACTACATGTTAATAATGTTATAGTATACAATAGTGTTATCAGATAATAATACAATGTTATAAATAACAAAAGATAATTAATAAAATATAAACATAACGTGATATCAGATGTTGTATATCTTAAACTATTAATATTGATAACTGGCAAACAATAGACAATTGATATCACAAACTATAAGACATTCAGATTATTGTTTAAGAGAACAATTTGTACTGAAGTTGATGAGGAAATCACAACTAAGGAACATTTCCAGATGTGGAGTGTTCTGTGAGGTAGCAATGTGGTTAAATTTAGCTTCATTAGAAGTATGAAAGATGATCTTTAAGCTAATCTTACTATTTATACACTATAATGAACAAAGTGCACAGACATGGGGCAAGCATTTGAGTGCTTGTGTTTGAAAGCACTTTAAGCACATTTTTTGGAGTACTTGGAGGTGCTTTCAAGTATTTATCATGTATAATGATTTATACTTGTGGTTGTGATTGAGCACTTTATAGTATTAGTACTTTAAAACACATGAGGTGCAAATTCTTTGTGCAGTTAGCACATCTGTTAATAATCTCTTGCTATCATCTTGTGTAAATTGTACAAAGAGGACTCAAGCAGGTGCTCTTTTCAACATGTTAAGAGAAGATGGGATCAGGCAAGATCTTTAGACCAGAGAGATGCCAACTAGCAGATGCTACATTATATAAACTAATGTTTATAAAATCTAACAATAAGTATTTTAAAAATTGACTTAGATAGCTCTTTTACTGAAGTGTTTGAAGTTGTCCTTCAAGCACTTCAGTAAATGTTTGATATATATATATATATATATACATATTGATATGCATAATGTTATGAGAAATTCATAGTACTCTTGCATAGAAATAGATAGAGATATACAGTAAGATGCAGCCAAACCCTTGCCTTCTAATATTCTAAGAAATCTAACTAAACTACAAGGCTGCTTCATAGGTTGTACCATACCTAGAAGAATTGCTTACATCAACGATGTCTCCATTAAATGCAAACTATATTATTAGCTGCCTCAACAAGTTTAACCCACGAACAATTATCTGGATATCATATACACCATACATTAACTTGTCTATTGGTAATGCCACAAAACTCTCTGGGCAATTTGTACTGGTCATAAACCTAATCTTATTACTAGTATATCAAAGTGGTTGTCGTATTGTAACAATACAAGTCATGTGGTCTCAACAGAACAGTGGTTTAAGTCACAACAGTCTATGACTATAGAGTATAATACTTATTAATATATTGCTTGAAAGAAGTTGAAATATCTTTCATCTCATTGTACACACAGACCATATAGAACAGTTCTAAATATATTTAATCATACCTTGTCTGTTGTCTGGAGTAGACTGTATTGTTGGTTTAGTGAGCTGTTTACTAACAGTATGGATACCAGAACGAAACTCTTCAAATGATATTCTTCCATCATTATCAGTATCCATTGATGTCATGATCTGATCCATCAGCTCAGGATCATCACAATCACACTGTGCTACAAGTTCCTATATTATAGGTTAAGGAAGAAAGTAATAACAACCTTGTACGATATCTTTGGGAAAAAATACACATTAGGAAACGATAATGTTTGTCAACAAACAATTAATATAGGGAATATTGTCTACAACTAGAGACTGTCTTTATAGTAACTGAGGTCAGTCCAAGAGTCAGTACTAATTCCAAAGACACCAAAGGGAATTGCAGTCACTATACTATACTAAGTCATCATTTTCAAACTAACACATTCAAATTTTAAGATATGGAAGTCACACTGGTTACTGTCATGACAGCAGTTAACTCAATCACTCACGTCTTGTGTAATAAATCCATCGCCATTCGCGTCACAAAGAGTGAATACTTGACGACAAAACTCTTCCAGCTCATCGCTACTCATAAATGAGACTTCCTCGCGAGTTAGTTTACTACTCGTTGTACTAGCGCGCGAACTTGGTCTCTCATCTGCACTACTAGTAGTACTGATAATACTAGCACGAGGATTCATGTCGTTAAAAGAATAACAAATCTCTTTCTCTTTAGTATTATATATCTCTTCTCCACTACTCAGCATGCTGTCATGAAAGTTCATCTTTCTTTGTCAACAAACCATGTGTGGTCATTGGTTACAGAAGCACTGCCCCTTTATCACATGAACTTGTAACAAGGGGTTAAAAATTATCGGCGTAGATCCTGCACGAGATTTTGATGTCGAATCACTACATGTACAGTCTATTCTTGAGGTTGGACGTTCTTTTAAAATCCCGCTAGATGATAATATCATTGATACCAATGAATAGTGAAACTTCCAGGTTAGAGGAATGTAGTCAGCCCCACCCCAATGACTGAGACTAATATAAAAAATTAACTAAAGAGTTACTGAAATAAATATTTTTAAAAATGTCTTTTTGTAACAAAGTCAGTTAAAAAAACTTCACCCACATTCTGTGGAGTTGATTTAGCCTCAAAAGTCACTGTATCATTAATTGTAGATAATTACAAGACAAAACAGTTTATGATAATATGATATCATTAAATTTTAGATATTTAATTTCAAAAACCAGCAAACCAGCCATGGTTGTCTCCAATCACTCCATGAACTTGGTTCAAGAGTGACTGCAGTTATTGTACACAACATATTGAGCAAAATGAGAGTCATTAACAGCAATCTCACTAACAAGTAATGGCTGCTAAGTAGTGTTAATTAGGATCAAAAGGTAATCAATCCTTCATGTCATTTCTCAGATCCCATCCACTTTTTATTCAGCTGTTACATGCAATATAATTGTCAGCAAAATGTGGATTAAAATGGAGGGCTATGCTATCATCTTGTTGAAGATGTTAATAACCATCCATTCCTGATCTACCACTACCAGTTATATTTCATGAGTGTAGACCATTTACCAGTTTGACATTTATTTAATTGCTACAAAACATTTTTTAAAATTTTAATTTTATTTCAATAATAGTACATAAAATCATTTCAAATGTTGACTGGTGTGTTTAGTAAATTAACACTAAAGATAGACATATCTTCATTAAAATATAAAGAGATACTATGATTACATCCTACATCAACATATAGTTCTAACAGATCACTCTATTGCTTAGCTCTTACACCAGCTCTTAATAAACAACTCACTTTTCTAACTTGTTCATTATAGTAACCCATCCCATAGATATTAGAGTACTCTACAAATTTTATGAACTGAGTCCACAATATCATATGTAGTCACTTTACTTTGGATGAACCATGTTCCTAAACCTTGAGATGCTGGATAACCATCGAACAAGAGTAGAGTCCAGAGGAGGTGATGTTGAGAAAAACTTAGGACCAATATAATGTTAAAGAGGAATAATAGTTTTTGGCCAATCAAATTCAATTACTGAGTTCAATAAAATTGATTGTTCAAATAATCTTACAATGGCATCATAAATACTCCCAACAAAAACTCAGCAACAACAAACAGTTTTCTTTATAATATTGTACATAGCAGTGATCAGGAATCAATCAAGAAATGACATATTATCATATTATTGGACTAAATATACTTGAAAAAGGCCATGGTATTAAGTATTGAAGTTGAGTTGGTATACTACTAGAATAAACATTATATTGTCATTACTCCAAGCACTTTGTATGTAATATCCAACATACGCAGTAGCAATATCAGATATTATATAATCATAATTACTGCTATTCAACTTATCAATCTCTTTCTTCATTTTCAATAGATACATTTCATTGTCTTCATTTGCATTGAATAATATTTGTCTTATATTGTATAAGAAAGCTGTTAAATAAATCATTATTGCCTTCATGTTACCAAGACCTAACCCACTATTATTGAACGTGGTGCATACTGTCTGGAATTTAATTATCCTACAAGTAGAGTGCCAACAACAATGTTACGATCATGCTACGACGTAATATAATATATAATATTACGACGTACGTAGTATAATATGAAACTGTTATATACACTTGATATTACGGATAAAGACATCTGTTAATTTCTTGTCACTTCTCTTTTCATCTACCGATTGTGTTAAAGGATCTACATACACAAGTCAAGATGGATATCTCGTATACAGACAATCCTATCTGGATCAACAAAATGAAAACGCGTTTTGCTCTTTTAGATGTTAACAAAAATGGTGTTGTTGATACTGAAGATGTAGCTATTGTAGCTAAAAATCTGGCTGCCTATAGAAACCAAGGTCCAGATGAGGAAAAGCACTACTTTCAAATACTTAAAACTACCTCGTTAGTTGATGAAAAAGGAGTTACTGAAGAGGAGTTCATAGAGCGAGCAAAACAATTTGTTTCTCAACCAGATGCTAAAGAACATGTAAAAGCATTGGTTGATGCATTGTTTAACATCATGGATGCTAACAAAGATGGATTGATATCATATGAAGAATTTATGCATTTTTATAAATCATTTAATGTTCCACAAGAAGCAATTGATATGATTTTCAAGGATGCTGATGCCAATGGAGATGGAGTCATTGATTATTCAGAGACTTATGAAATCTCTGCCAAGTTCTATTTCTCGATTTAATAGCGATAAGAAAAGACTCATGACTTAGTTATAGATCACAACATATAGTTCTAGTATATTATGTACAATCACATTTTTAAAATAATATTTTGAGCTACTAGCAAAGTCAATAATTAAGTGTTCTGAATAATACAAAATAATGTCATCATGTTACCAAGCAACTCTTGGTGTAGAGTATAATTTGACCAATCAAATTGTACTCTACAGCTAGTTTCATCTATAGCTTCAAAATTGATACAACCACTTGCACTATTGAAATAGTAGATGTTTTGATAATTAATTACTATGGAATTGACGGATCTTGTACTGTTAAATAACTCTTCTTATTATGTGTATAATAAGATATAACTCATAATAAATTCCATGTAACAGTCCTCACATACAAGTTTACCATGCATGAAATTCTATTGTCTAATTAAATACTCAGATAACTAAATAACATGAATGTCAGTCAGTATACAAATACAATAATGTGATGTTTATTATTATCATCATTCCATATTATAGTCAACCTATATATGATCACAGAAGTAAGCTGCTATTATTGACATGATAATCCTTTAATATACTACTGATGAGTTAAAATAGTTAGTTTAAAATATGTACTTAAATACAACCAGATTACTACAATATTCATATACAATAATGTCAACATAAATACTAATTAATCTCTCTTAGTCTTCCTATAATTGTTGTAACAATAATTACAGCAACACCAGATAATCATGATGACATGGCGTACTATCATTAACCATACATAAATGTCATAATATTGTGTAAGTTTCATATATAGCAACAAATCAACGATATCATGATCATGTCCTATGTCAGCTTATGGTGTTACATGACCCTGTTATAAAAAATTTGCATCCTTAACAAATTTTAGTCCCTTGAAAAAATAATTACGTTTATATGTTCTATTAATTTAAGTGATATTGTATTCAGAATATCTTCTTAAATTAAAATAGACTTACATTATGTAAGTGAAAAGTACTACAAAATGGACTAAATTAATGAGTTACTAAAATAAATACCCGATAATTAACAGTGTTGTGTAATAAAGTTACTAAGAAAAAATTCAACAATATTCTGTGGAGCTGGTTTAGTTTCAAGTGTCACTGTATTGATGTAGGGAGTAGCAATACTAAACTACTTAACTAAATTATAATAATAGAATTTTCAAGTATATTAATGCCAATGGAGATGGAGTCATTGATTATTCAGAGACTTATGAAATCTCTCCCAAGTTCTATTTCTCAACTTAAATAGCGATAAGAAAAGACTCATGACTTAGTTATAGATCACAACATGTAGTTCTAGTATATTATGTATAATCACATTTTAAAAATAATATTCATTTCAAAAGTCAGTGAAGTAGCCTAGGTGGTCTCCAATTACTCTGTGGTGATGGTTTAGCATCATGTCATTTATTGTAGACAACACATTGAGCAAAATTACAGTCATTAGCAGTGATTGAAGATATTAATAACTATTCCTTATTTACTGCTAGCAGTTATATTTCATGAGTATAAACCATTTTACCTGATTAACGTCCATTCAATTGTTATAAAACAAACAATCAAACAGCCAGATATTATAAAAAAAACTTTTATTTCAATTTACTTAACACATCAGTTAACCTTTGAAATGATGTACTATGCATGTACTACTAATAATACATGAACAGTACATCAATTCAAATGTTGACGAAATGTTAAGTAAGTTAACACATAACACATTAAAGATAGATATATATTATTAATAGATGAATTGATACCATAATCATTATTGTATCAACATGTATTAATTGTGTGAACTAAGCCAACAATATCGTATGTTGAAATTTCAATCTGTAGGCAACATCAAACTACTCAAATATACTTGGAAAACATATACAGGTACAGAATGGCACATGGCTTCCAGGACACCATTGATACCACAATGTAATATTTTTAGACTACTAGTGATGTTGTAGCATTGTAATCTGTGATATCCATAATGAGATGCACACATGATCTTTGTTAATATATAGTAAGACTATTAATGATTATTGGATTGAAATAATGACCATACAATGATGTAGCTTATTAAAAGTTCAATGAATACTTTTGCCAATTCATCAGTGACCTCACCAGTTGTATCAAGACCAAAGTGAATGACAATCAATAAACAAAAGTGGAGGCTGAGAGAGCCGACATAATGTTGAAGAAGACTTGGCCAATCAAATCAAAATACGAAGTTTATAAAACTGGTTGTTCTAACAATTTTACACTGACATCAAAATACTCCACTCCTTATTAATCCTCAACATAAAATTCAACAATAAAACAATAAACATTAGTTTCTCAATAATTACTGTACATAGCAGTGATCAGGAATCAATCAAGAAATGACATATTATCAGATATTGGACTGGATATGCTTGAGAAGGCCATGGTATTAAGTATTGAGGTTGAAATGGTACTACCAGCATAACAAACATTATATTGCACTAATCACTTTGTATATAATGTCCAGCAAGCATGAACAGTGTCAATATGAGATAGTCATATGCTGCTATTCGCCTTATCAGGAGCGCATGAGATACATTTAATTATAACGAATAATGTTTTATACAAGATAATTGTTAAATCATCACTGGCTCCATGTTTACTAGTTTTAACCAGACAAAACCACTATAACTAACATGCTACACGCTGTCTGGAATTTTAGTTATCTTTGAAGAAATTGGATGCCGCGTGATAGTAACCAAAACAATATTACGATCATGTTTCGATGTAATCTGGTTATATACGACGTAGTATAATATGAAGTATTATATATATATATACTTGTATGATACAGCTAAAACATCTTTTAATTCTTGTCGCTTCTCTTTTCATCTACCTATTGTGTCGAGGGTGTACATACACCAGTCAAGATGGATATCTCGTATACAGACAATCCTATATGGATCAACAAAATGAAAACGCGTTTTTCTCTTTTGGATGTCGATAAAAATGGTGTTGTTGATACTGAAGATGTAGCTATTGTAGCTAAAAATCTGGCTGCTTATAGAAACCAAGGTCCAGATGAGGAAAAGTACTACTTTCAAATACTTAAAACTACCTCGTTAGTTGATGAAAAAGGAGTTACTGAAGAGGAGTTCATAGAGCGAGCAAAACAATTTGTTTCTCAGCCAGATGCTAAAGAACATGTGAAAGAATTGGTTGATGCAATGTTTAACATCATGGATGCTAACAAAGATGGATTGATATCATATGAAGAATTTATACATTTTTATAAATCATTTAATGTTCCACAAGAAGCAATTGATACGATTTTCAAGGATGCTGATGCCAATGGAGATGGAGTCATTGATTATTCAGAGACTTATGAAATCTCTGCCAAGTTCTATTTCTCGACTTAATAACTATAAGAAGAAACTCACTTAGTTAGATAACAGTATATGTAGTTCCAGTATATCATGTACAATCACAATTTGAGATAATAATTAAGTGTTCTGAATAATGCAAATATTGTCATTATGTTGCCAAGCAACTCTTTATTTGAACAATAAAATTGTACTCCATAAGCTAGTTTTATCAATGGCTTCACAAAATGAATCACTTATACTATGATAGGTGTGGTTTATTGTAAATATACTTGTTAATTAACATAAGGTACATGTAAAACATTGTAAACAAGACAGCATATTAAACTGAGGGGGGGGGGGGGGCTCAGTATTCATGAAGGGGAATTATGTATACGTGCTCTAGAATGAACAAAAAAAATATCAGTTTTAAAGAGTATAACGACATTCCTTTTGACTATATGATCAGTAATTACCAAAGTATTTAATATGTTCTCAATTTCTGGCTTCAATTATTTAGCTACATGTACTAAATTTAACTCGTCAGTTAGTTTTTGAAATTATCACATAACATGTTAAAGATAGATATATATTATTAATAGATGAAGGGATAACATAATCATTATTGTAGCAACATGTATTAATTGTGTGAACTGAGTCAACAATAGCATATGTAGTCATTTTAATTAGAATGAATTGTATTCCTAAATGTTGAGATTCCAATCTGCAAGCAACATCAAACTACTCAAATATATAACGTGTACAGAATGGCACATGGCTTCCATGACATTATTGATGCCACAAGAATGCCACAATATAATATTGTTCAGATTACTAGTGATGTTGTAGCATTGTAATCTGTGATATCCATAATGAGATGTACACATGATCTTTGTTATTAGTAAGACTATTAATAATGTCATGATTGGATTGACATAATGACCATTCAAATATATAGTTTAATGAAAGTTCACTGAATGCTTTTGCCATTTCATCAGTGACATCACCAGTTGTGCCCATACTTATGTAAATAACTTGAGAATCTGAAGAACTGCAGGATAATCATTGAACAAGACCGGAGTCTAGAGGAACTGATGTTGAGAGAAACATAGGTTAAAGAGGAAGAATACCAACCAAATCCATTTACTGAGTTCAATTGTTAAAATTGGTTGCTTAAACAATCTTACAGTTGTATCAAAAATATCCCACTCTTTATTAATCCTTAACATTATCCAAACATTAGTTTTCTCACATGATCATGACTGTACAGAAAAGTAGTCACGAATCAGATAATAGACTGAATATACTTGGAAAATACTACTGTATTAATTATTGAAATTGAATTACAGTACTACTAGCATAACAAGCATTATATTGTCATTACTCCAAGCACTTTGTGTGTAATATCCAACATTAACAGTAGCAATATCAGATATCATATAGTCATAATTACTGCTATTCAACTTGTCAATGTTCTTCTTTATTTTCAATACATATATTTCATTGTCTTCACTTGCATTGAATAATACTTGTGTTATATTGTATAAGATAGTTAAATCACCACTGTCTTCATGCTCTCAGGAATTTAGTTATCTTACAAATAAAGTGCATACAAATTGTAACAAAAACATCAGCAATATCATGTTTCGACTTAGCCTTTTGAATGCCACAGTATAATGTTACACATGAGTAATGCAGATAAAGACATCTGTTAACTTTTTGTCACTTCCCTTTTCATCTACCCTGCTGTAGTGAGGGTCTACATATGGTAGCCAAGATGGATACCTCATGAACAGACAGTCTTAGCTGGATCAAGAAAATCAAATGGTGCTTTGCCTTTAGGATGTCAACAAAAGTGGTGTTGTTGATACTGAAAATGTAGCTATTGTAGCTAAAAATCTGGCAGCTTATAGAAACCAAGATCCAGATGACAAAAAGCTCTACTTTCAAGTAATTCAAGCTCCTTCAGTAACTCCTTTTTCATCTCGTTAGTTGATGAAAAAGGAGTTACTGAAGAGGAGTTTGTAGAACGAGCAAAACAATTTGTTTCTCAACCAGATGCTAAAGAACGTGTAAAAGCATTGGTTGATGCAATTTTTAACATCATGGATGCTAACAAAGATGGATTGATATCATATGAAGAATTTATGCATTTTTATAAATCATTTAATGTTCCACAAGAAGCAATTGATGTGATTTTCAAGGATGCTGACGCCAATGGAGATGGAGTCATTGATTATTCAGGGACTTATGAAATCTTTGCCAAGTTCTATTTTTCAGCTTAATAACTATAAGAAATGACTTAGATAACAGTGTGTAGTTACAGTATATTATGTACAATCAGTCAATCACATTTTAAAAATATTAATTAAGTGTTCTAAACAATACAAATAATGTCATCATGTTATCAAGCAACTATTTATTTGACCAATCAAATTGTACTCCACAACCAGTTTTATCTATGGCTTCAAAATTGATACAACAAATTACACTATTGAAATAGTGCAAGTGGTCATGTCCTGTTAAATAACTCTTCAAACCATGTGTATAATTAGATACGGAAGGTTAAGTTATGATAAATTCCATGTAGCACATGGTAAGCATGCATGAAAATTCTATTACTCAGACAACTAGTAAATAACATGACTTGTAGGCAGCATACAAACAAAAAAGTGTAATCTTTTATTATTATCAACATTTCATCTTATATTATATTCTATAATTGCTGTAATAACATTTACAGTAGCAGTGTCCATAACATTTACAGTCATTCTATATGATTATAATGACACTGTTTAATATCACTGACCCATACATCAATATTATAATACTGTAATTTGTTCTATTTAATTTATAGCAGATAATGTAGAGATACAATTATCATATTCATGTCAGAATATGATGTTATATGACCTGTCATAAAAATTTTGTCCCCTAAGAAATTTTGGTCCCTGGAAAAAATAGTTACATTTATATATTCCATATATTGTTTATGTGTGATGCCTGATATAGGAGAGATGATCAAATGGAATACATGTAAAGAGTGGTATCATATGATTTATGTGTGAATGTACCAGATGTAGTGTGTAACAATAAAGCTGTACGTTGGTATTGTAATTGTTGGAATTGTTAATTTTTTCTTACCACAAAGTTAAATGATGGAAACTGCCCCATTGTAGTCTCACTATTGTAATTATGCCTTTATGCAATAATATATTCTTCCTTTGCAGCTTATTTGAGTTATACAAGCTATATAACTGATATATGTTTGATTATCTTGACAAAATTATATGAAGAAAGATTAAATCTACATGTACACTAAATATGTATATGACATGTGTCATCCTATATGTAGTTGTGATAGACAACTTCTTGAAACTTTATTAGAATAAGAATATGATAGAATACTTAACTAGAAGTCACTAGAGGTCACTTAATACAATTTAGTTCACAGTTTTATAATAGTCACTCTATAGCTAAATAACCAGTCAAATCCAGTTCAATCTGGTATTAACCAGCTGATCATGGGCAAAGAGGAAAGACATGGAATACCTTTTGGATCTAATGAAAGTTTCTCTATAGCCATTATTTATCAGCTGCCATGTTATGAGATTGCTATTTGTGGCCAATATTTTACACAGCACCTTCCATTCAATGATAACGTGACCATCGAAGTTACTCCAAGTTATGAAGAGATTAATTATTTTTGAAGACTGACTGCCTTAAATTTGCTGTCTGCCTTTATTTTTTTAATATCTTGGCATTACAGATAATTATTTAATTTTAAATATAACTGTTTCATTTATCAAAAATTTTTATAATTACCCAATCACGAGTGAGGAGCTATGATTGTTTGACAACATAGGCTACTTTGAACTCAGTATATATCATCAAAAGCACATGACCACATGACTTTGACAGATTCATATGCTATCTAATGGATTAGAGCTACATGATACATGTTACTGTATGATACCAAATAACTAATGGGAGTAACTACATGTAAGAGTCAATAGGAAGCTGTACTTATTATTATTCACATGATTAATAAATATTCATTAGCTAGTAATAAGTAGCTTGTTAGACACAACTGGTATGTTACTTTCAGTCACCGAAACTCCAGCAAACAAGCGCTGGTGGGTGTGTCTAAACACTTGATTTGTATTTTAAATTAACACGAAGAAATGGCTTAATTAGCTTAACCATATAAATAATAAATACTGTTTACTATGACTATAGATTACATGACATGTAGGCTATACACAATCTATACTATAATGACCCTTACATTTAATTTCCCACACTCTTATCCCTTGGATATAAAGATGTTTTTATTGCTTCATATGTATATATATATATCTAATCATTAAATGGGATTTTGATCTATCAAAGTCATGTGGTACTGATGATACTGAGATCAACTACTTTATGGTACCAACACTACTGTCAAACAATTATAATAGTCCTTCCCTTATGATTAGTTGATTACAAAATTTTCTTAAACTATGATATACAAAATCAAACAGTTGTTTATAATGTTAAAATATTTTTTTTAAAACTTCTAACAAAAGGCAGCCAGCAAAATCAAGGCAGTCAGTCTTCACTTAGCAATAATTTCTGCTTGTGGATTAACTTCAATAATCACCTTTTCTTTGACTGGAAGACGATAACCATAATTTGTAAAAAAATGGCCATTAATAGCAATCTGATAGCCATGTTCCTGACAAATAATGGCTGCTGTGTAAGGTTCATCAGTACCAAAAGGTAGTCCCCCATATTTTTCCTCATATCCCCATTCACCTCCAATAAAACTGTTGCGCACAACACATTTATCTTCAAAGCGTGGATTAAAATGGAAGGCGATGTTACCATCTTGTCTGATGTTAAAAACCATTCCTGTCCCACCACATGGAGTTTTTCCATCAATGTATATCACTCTACCTGGTTTCATATCTGTCACTTCCTACAATAGAATAAGAAATAAAAACAAATAAAATAATGAATATGATTAGTAAAGTGCAGGATAGTGCAGTGATATTGTAGTGTTGATACAATATATGGCACATATCGTCTCTCTCGTTGATGACATGTACATAGATAGCTTCAGGAGGTGCATGAGGGTTTCAAAATGCTCACTCACCAATAATTTTCCTTGTTCCATTGTGACTTATCGGAATTTTTAAAGAGAGAGTGTACTAACAAGAAGTCTGAATCTGTGAGCTGAGAAAGATGTGAGACTACATCAGCAACATGACTTTTATAGATACCAGAAGTCATTTTAAGATAAGGCAGGATATTAAATATGGTTTGGCTAATCAAATTACACTATATAAACACGACATCTCATCTCCTTGGTGAAATGATATATATATATATATATATATATATAGTATCTGTTACTACAATGACCTCTAAGTTAGAGGAAGTCCTGTCTGACCATAGTTATTACCAAAATTGTTTTAAAACAATTTAAATTATGAAAGTACAACATCGAATTTTCAAAGTCACAGGTCAGTCAAGGGGTCTTCAATCACAGATCCACTTTTTGTAAATATTGAACTATTAACACAATTAGCTCCAATTTACAGTAGAGATACTAACTAACATAAGTACAAACAAAACCTAAGTGTTAAAGAGTTTAAAAGAGTTGAAAGGATATCACAGCATGTAACTCTAATTGTCACTTGCATAACAGCACATGCATACTGTACATGTGTGGCTGTATAAGGCAATAGCTCAACCTACTAGTATAAATATACTTATTATATAGCTAAGTATAAAATGGAGCAATCTAATTGGTCAGTTTTAAGTTTATTAACAAAGTATCTAACATCCAGGCTTACTTATGAATCTGCCTGGTTTCACTTAATAAATCTGAATTTATAAATAAATCTGTAAATGTATCAATTTTAAATTAGTTTTGTATTTAAGCAGCCCCTCCATCCATTAACTTAATTTGAAAATGTTATTTGAGATAAATGTAAAAATACAAGGGCACAAAAATAATGGATATAGTCTAGCATCACCCATTATTTCTGGGGGAGGTAAGCATTGAGCATTTCCCTCCTCAAGAAATGTCAGGTAATGTGAGACTAAGCAATGGGCACACATTTATAACCAAGGAATAGGGCTGTGGTAAAATACACTTAAGAGTCAATAGAAGCTGTAATTATTATTCACATGATTACAACTGGTATGTTACTTTCAGTCACCGAAACTCCAGCAAACAAGCGCTGGTGGGTGTGTCTAAACACTTGATTTGTATTTTAAATTAACACGAAGAAATGGCTTAATTAGCTTAAATAATAAATACTGTTTACTATGACCATAGATTGTATAGACTACATGAGATGTAGGATATATATAATCTATGCTATAATGATCCTTACATGTAATCTGCGACACTCTTATCCTTGGATTTAAAGATGTTTTTATTGGTTATGTGGGCTCATATAGTTATATGTATATATATATCTAATCATTAAATGGATTTGAATCTATCAAAGTCTTGATGATACTGAGTTCTAAGTAGCTTATGTTGCTAACATTGTGAAACAATTATAGCTCCCCCCTGTGATTAGGTGGTTTTAAAAATTTTGATAAATCAAACAGTTATATTTAAAAATTAAACAGTATCTATAATGCTAACATATTAAAAAATTCTGATAAAGGCAGCAACCAAATTCAAGGCAATCGGTCTTTAAAAATATTCAGGAATTGTGTTAACTTTCATAGTAGCCACTTTATCATTGAATGGAAGGCAATGATTATACTGTGTAAAATGACGGCCATTAATAGCAATCTCATAATTAACATGGCAGCTGATAAATAATGGCTACTTTCATTAGGAACAAAAGGTAGTTCTCCAGTCATATGTCTTTCCTCAGTGCCCCAACAACCTCCAACACAACTGTTGCATGCCAGTTTTGATCAAAGCGTGGATAAAATGGAGGGCAATGTTACCATCTTGGTTGTTAATGTTAATAACCATTCCTGAACCATCGTTTAGAGCTTTTCCATAAATGTATACCACTTTAACTGGTTACAAATCCTTCAATTCCTACAAAAAAAACAAGAAAGATAATTAATACAATGAATGTGATTAGTAAAGTACAGGGTGGTGTGGTGATATTGCACTCTCTGTACAATATATGGCACAAATCATCTCTCTCATTGATGACATGTAAATAGATAGCTTCAGGAGACACATTTGGGTTTCATTTTTTACGTAGGTAGGTAAGGAGTGCAGACACAGATATACAAGTGCAAACAAAATACTCACTCATCCATTCATCTGATGAAATTTGAGTAGCTAATATAACTTACCGAGGGCTTTTAAAGAGAAAGTCTGCAAACAAGAAGTCTGAAGCTGTGAGCCAGGAAACTTGCGGGACTGCACAATATTGATAATATACATAATTTATGATACAAGTGGAACTTCTGATTTGATTTAAGTAATTTATAATGGTTAAGATATTATATTAATATATCTGTCATATACCTCATATTATAAGTAATCTTACAGCAATACTATTAAAAGGTTATATTAAAAGGTTATTTTATCAGTGATAATATATAGGACTAAATTAAGAATTCCTGTTACCTTCCGTAATTCACATTTTGTGTAATATCCTCTATTTGAAGGTGTACTGAAATCAGACTAATATTCTTTAATATTAACCCCTAGTTTTTATATATGTCTCTCCTAGGAGCACATACTTAATTCAATGATAGTTGTTGTAGACATTAAAGTCATCAATTTCAAGGATATAGTATTATCAATAATTTCAAATGCACATCTACAGTGCACTGATATTCTTCATCTTTATTATGTACATATGAGTCACTCATGTTCGTAATAAGTGGGAGTCTATTGTTTCCTACTTCCTTCTAACCTAAAGTTATTTTTTTATAATGAAAGTTTATTGCCATCAATATTGACACTTCTTTGCATGGCTTTACTAAATGAAATGACACATAATTATGTAGGTTTCATTGTTTCCCATTTCCTTCTGACCTGAAGTTATTTTATAATGAAAGTATATTGATATCAATACTGACACTTCCTTGTATGGCTTGCCTTGAACTTCATAATGAATTGACACATAATTTTGTAGGTTTCGTGGTTTCACTATAACTTTAAAATTTATGTATTTTTATTGTCTACTACTGAATAGCTCAGATATAATTAATTATACTGATGTAATTTAAAGTCCAGGTAAATGTTTCAAAGAGAGTTTGTATCCTCTTCCTTTTCTCTAGTTTTTCTTCTTAGTGGCAGTGTAGTTAAACTCCCGAAAGTAGCCATCTTCGTTTATGTTGTACCTTCTTCCTTCTTCATCACATTTACTAGTTTTATATATGTTGGAGAGTGGCTTTCCACTACTTTTTTCAATCTTGAATGTCACCCTTCAAGGTGATTGTTAGTGGTTAGACCTGCATAAATCAAAATAACTTGATTGTTGTATGGTAAATTCTACATTTAATCAAGTTTCATTGAAGTATTGAATTAGCTGGTGTAGTTACATCTGGAGCCTCTTGATAAACATCAAACTAAACTGTACATACAAATGTTTGTGGACAAAATACCAATGATACCATTTTTTGAACAGATGTCTTGAACTCTTGATTGATAGACTTGTATTCATCAGCTGAACCAAATGCTTTTTTCCAGATGGCTTGCATAAAGTGGTAATAAGAGTCTCAATGAGTAAAGATTAAGTGCACTAGCTTGAGCAATACCTAGCCCAAAATCACATAGCATGGTTTCTGGATCAAGTGTCAGACCATCATTGTATCTTTGTATAAATTTACCTTCATAATGAAGGGGTTTTCCATCTCATATGTTTTGACAAATTCAGACATGTTAACTTATAAATATGCACGTATAGCTGTGCTTGAAAGTTTTACACTTGTGAAGCTATGACGATTTTGATAAGTTAAAGTTAATTGCTCAAAAAAGTTATACTATGTCCAAGTTGAGAAGAGCCCTTCATTAAAAAAAGGTGTTTTATGCATGGTGTAAGGTGAGGTATTTCCTCTCCTATTAAATACAATTAGCACTGAAGTACATTTTAAGTTTATTCATTATTTGTTCACGTGTATATTATACGAACACACCACGTTTTTCCTCGTGTTCGTGAAGATGCCTAGGAGAAATAGACTAAGGTTACTTACAAAGGAGGTTATTATGAGTGTCTATGACTATTCAAAGAACTCAACAGGTGTAAACAGACTCAAGATCTCTGAAACAACGCCTGTTAGTTGATGATTTTGATCGTGAAGCCATCAGACGGAAAATCTACTACATCTATCAGGCATCCTCAGTCTTCCTTCTTTGTTAGAACTTTTTTAAAGAACCTTGGTGACTTTATAGCTGCCTTAAATCGCAAAAGACAATACCTGGTTATTATTTTAATAATAATTATTGTTAAAGGTCTTTGATGAAGTTAAGTGTGATGAATTTAATTATATTGTTCAAAGGAGTGGGATTGATAAAAAAATAGAGTTGATTATGTGACAGTTGATCTCGTGGGATTAACCCAAGGAGATTGGATGTCGTGTTCACATGGAGCGATCTGATTAGCCAAACTATACTTTAATATATGCCTCATATTAAAATAACTTCCGCTCGCTATAAAAAGTCATGTCGTTCTTGTAGTCCTGCATATCTTCTGGCTCACAGCTTCAGATTTCTTGTTTGCAGACTGTCTCTTTAAAAGCCCCCGATAAGTTACAATGGCTGTTCAAATGTCACAAGGACAAAGCAGGGTGAGTGAGCATTTTGTTTGCGCGTGTATATCCGCGTATGCAACCACTTACTTACCTACGTAAAAGATGAAACCCAAATAGACCTCCTGAAGCTATCTACTTACATGTCATCAACGAGAGAGAAGATTTGTGCCAAATATTGTATTAATATATCACTTGCACCACCCTGCACTTTACTAATCACATTTCTTCATTGTATGTATTAATTATCTTTCTTATTTTTAGTCATTAAGTGAATTTATACCAGGTAGAGTAGTATACATTAGTGGAACAACTCCAAATGATGGGTCAGAAATGGTTATTAACATTATCAACCATGATGACATTACCAACCAAGATAACATTGCCCTCCAATTTGCTACACGTTTTAATCAAAACTCTATTGTATGCAACAGTTGTATTGGAGGTGTGTGGGGCAAAGAGGAAAGACATGGAATACCTTTTGGATCTAATCAAAGTTTCTCTATAGCCATTATTTATCAGCTGCCATGCTATGAGATTGCTGTTAATGGCCAACATTTTACACAGTATTATCATCGCCTTCCATTCAAAAATAATGTGACTATTGAAGTTACTCCAAGTTATGAAATAGTTAACTATTGTTGAAGACTGACTGCCTTGAATTTTCTAGCTGCCTTTATTAGATCTTTTTTAATAGTTTGGCTTTACAGATAACTATTAGATAACTTTGATTTATCAAAAAATTTTATAATTACCTAATCATGAGGGAGGAGCTATGATTGTTTGACAACATAAAGCTTCTTTTTTTATGACCACATGACTTTGACAGATTCATATGCTATCTAATGGATTAGAGCTACATGATACATGTTACTGTATGATGCCAAATAACCAATGGGAGTAACTACATGTAAGAGTCAATAGGAAGCTGTACTTATTGTTATTCACATGATTAATAAATATTCATTAGCTAGTAATAAATAGCTTATTAGACACACAGAGAAGGTTGCCAATCCAGTAAATCATCTTAAACAGTTGTTGCTGTATATAATTAGTTTGGTTCTAATTTTTCTATGTAATGTCACCATTTATAATCACTTTCTTTATGTTTATCTACATACAGTGACAGCTGATGTACAAACCGAATAGTACACTATAAAAATTAATATGTCATTTTAACAACTAATTTGTAGCTTACATGGAAAGATTACTATGTAATGTAGAATTTATGTGAATTACTCATTGTATAATTTGTTAGTATGTACAAGTTAAAAACATATTACATAGTGAGCAATTCACATGAATTCCATAGTAATCTATCCATGTAAACTACAAATTAGTTGTTAAAATGACATATTAATTTTTAGAGTGTAGTATGTATTTTACAACAAATGTATCAATTAACT